>JAECUM010085907.1:0-17278 GCA_016617855.1 Megalonaias nervosa | reverse complement strand
CTATTGCATTGTAACATTGTATGTTGGACTTCACCTAGTACAGAATTGGGTTCATTCCTGCTTGACCTGAATTGACTTTTCTTAATTTTATTCTGTGTAAACAACTAATACAAAGCTAAATTATTCTCTGTGTGTATGGGTTTAAAATCAGTATTGTTGTTGATGGAGGTGGGTGTGTTTTTTTTGGTCTAGGTCTAGGTTTTGGAATTTCCTTAATGTATTTTACATAATTCATCTTCTGGTTTTTATTTTGTTAACATCAGGATCATTCTAGAAGGTTGCTTTCCATTAGGTAATATTTTTTTAATACAGAAAATGCTAATTGTGACCTGAGGTTAAGTAGAGAACTACGTAATCTTGGAACTGAGAGGATTTTTCAGTCGTTCTTTAAGATCTAGCACTTTCAATTTGCATTATAAGTTGTGTCCAGTATTTCCTTTTAAAGCTGGAAATTTTATTTCTTCAAATTGTTGAATTGAAGTGATTGTTTTCTCTGGCTATAGAAAAATGCTCCGATAAAATTCTTGGACAGAGACATTAACTAGAATTTATAATTAATTCAAACCTGGAATTATGTTACTTTGATTCAACAAAAAACTGTTGACAACATCAACACTCTATAAGGTACCACAGACACATAATCGCCTTCGGTTTTTGGATTTATTCTAGACTTATACTGAATTTTACTCAGGACATTACATTTTTAGGATTTATGTCTGTAATTCTTGGATAATTTTGAGATTTTATTTGCAATACCGGAAGTTCTTGTTTCTCATGTTCAGTTTGTATTATAGGGAAATACATTATTTGTTGAAGTTTACACATCTTGTTGCCTTCCACTCTTTTCTGTTAATATTTTTTCAAAAGCATAGACTCGTAACAGAGTGTGTGTGTATATATATATATATATATATATATATATATATATATATATATATATATATGGGAGTGTTGTTTACAAATAGAGTACATAATATACACTTATGGCCCATTTTAGCTTATTACATCGTTTAATTGTGCTGTAAAATATCTGTGAATAAACCAATATTTTCTATTACTGCTGAGTACGTGTGACGTTTTTAGTCTATCAGAATTCAGAATTCTTATGAAAATAAGGAACATCTGTATCATATTGACCAAATATATTCCTAAAGTGATAGAGTTCTCCAAAATTGGTCAGTTTAGAGACTTCACAATCGGACTATAGGACTTGATAATATTGCGTGCATAAACGCACTGAGAAATTACTGCTCTGGAATAAAAGAAAGTTTACTGTAAAATAAGAATATTTTACTGCGCTATTACTGGATTTGTTACGAATGGCATGTGTGTGTGTGTGTGTGTGTGTGTGTGGTGGTCGTAGGATCAAAATGGTAGTTATGGGGTCAATGGGAATGTGACATTTCACCTCTATGTTAACCCCATTAATGTAGTTGTAAACATTATTGGTCAGTATCGAGTCAGGGGGAAATGGAATGTTACAATTCCCATAGATTTGAACGTATAACACCATTTGTCCAATACCCACACCTGCAGAACATAAAATACAAAATAAATTTAGTCAAGGAAAGACTAATATATCAGTTTCTGAGAATTTTGTATGGCGCTGAGAAGTGCCGTTAGTTTTTTTTTTGTGTGTGGAAATAGCATGTTAAAAATTCCATGGCAAGTGCACCTCCCATGCATGTCATTTTAATATCCAAAACTATTCAAATACTTATCCGTCCTACAGTGGTTGATGGAGACAGAGGCAGTTAAACGGGGCTCAGCAGCCAGCAACTCCCAGGGGAGGTTGTGGTGGCTGCTCTCGAGTGGTTTGTAGCTGCTCCTGCCTCTGCGATTGCAGTCACATCTTCCGCACTGTCTTCCAATTTTCATTAGGGCACAGACCCTCTCTCCTTATCATTTCTTCTATCAGCTGCTCTGCCGATCTGAAAGCTTTTATTTTACTTTTCAATTTCATTGGATAGGGGTAGAGCTTAAACTCCTTTTGATAATTAAAAAGCCTCACTCTGTTAAAAACGCTGCACTCTTCTTGCATTTTGAAGTAGTAGATGATGTCTGCCACAAGAGCAAGAGCGCCAATTTATGTTGTTTACGGGCGGATCGAAACTGATTTGGACGTTCATCCAATCTAAACGCATGTAGATATTTCAGCCATCGTGTGTTTTATATCATCCAATATAAATGCAGGAGGAGGTATTATGGCATTTTCATATCAGAACGCTGGAGGACATGTCACGTAACTTCTGGAATCAAAAAGTAGTAGAATATAATGATAATATGGAAACACTTTACTAGAAAAAATTGGGATGGGGTGTCTATTTTTTTATTAATTGTGATGATAAATTTGATAGGGAAATTAATAGCCCATTTTTGTGAAATATGTAAAAAGTATATTTTATCAAATTTCAAAGTCATATATATTTGTGCAAAAAGTTAAAAATAATTGCGAATAAAAGTTATCAATATCAGGTATTGTAAAAAATGAATAAAGAAATGACAATGAGGATTGAAGGATTAGCAATAATATTTTAGACTTTATTGAAGACTGAAAGTGATGTTTAAGATGTCTTAATGCAATTTAAAATATAGTTACAAATGGCAGTAAATAAATAACAATGCTATATTTGATAAGGTTCGCAGATTGCTACAATAAATGGCTTAATCATTGGTACGATCACGTATACTATTGCACACATGCTTTGAAATGAAACAACAGAATATTGATTCACCTTTATTACAAATGAAAAGCAATTTTTTTCATAAGCAAAACAGATTGATCAGCATCATTTAATGTTAAAAACAATTTAATTTTGAAAATTGTCATTACCTTTAGGATATGTTTACTTGCCGTCTTCTCTGATATCCTTTTTCGTATTGAGTGGACTAAATTTATTTACCTTGTATAATCCCATGTCATGGTTAACTGTTTTAGTATTATACAGTTTCACTTTTATAAATTATTATTCTTTTGGCAAAAGTTCATGGTCCGATTACCTTTTAACAGTAGGTTTGCAAGAACCTATGGTTTATTAATAATTTTGTCTTCCGTCATAAGAGAGTACTCTTTTGTTCTTGAGCTAACATATTTCTTAATAGTGCATACATTGCATTCCTTTTTAAGCTTTTCCACAATTTATTTGTTAAACTTCATAAAGTATGGTTAACAGAGAAATCACTCGTATTGAAATAAAGTAATATTTCTTTTAATATCATCTTAAATTTATTTCTTTGGCTGATTTTATCATTTTGTCTGTATTAAAATATAATAAATCTATGTTTTTGCCATATAATACTTTTAGCTGATTACATTAAAAATCATGCATGAGTAATTGTGATAGATCCAGTATGGTTTTAGGTGTAATTATGGCCCAATGGATAACTATAAATTGATCATTAATATTTTTCTTGCTATAAATCCAGGATTTGATACTAATCGTTTTATTTGTTAGTTTCATTAGTGTCATCTAGCTCAACACTAATTCTTTTTCTTGTATATTATAAGATTTGTTCCGAATAGTGAGTTAGTCGTTAGCTTAAAAACTCTTTTGCAAATTGATATTTAACACACGTTGTAAGACTAATATTTTATACAATAAATTGAGCCATTAAATTTTAGACTAAATTCTTTGACCATATCTATCTTTGTTACCTTTATAGAAAATTCTATTAATAATTGTAGATTTCGTTGTGTAAATCATACTTTTTATTCATCAAATTAGGCGTAAATTTATTACAATTAAGAAAATTGCTATTTAGCTCTGTTGTCAACTGGTTTTGATTGTCGCTCAGCCGTTCCTGTTTTACGTTTCTGATTGAAATCGGTAAGAATTATGAACATCATATAGATTTTTGGGGATTGTAAATCAGCTTCTAATGTATAACCCTTTTTGAATTATCTGGAATGTAATAGTGTCAATTATCTGATAAAATCCATTTAAATCCTGAAACAGGAAATATTTGTTTCATGGCCTTGCCATAAAGGTCATGAGGGATACGATATATATTCCAATAATTATTTGCTTCATAACCACTACCTATTGCTTATATGCCTGATCATATGAAACCTTTGAAATACCACATTTTAGCATTATTCTTTAAAGAGATGCGTACCAAGCTATGTGCATAATTCTTATTCAACTTTGGTAATTTTCAGCATGGCATCTTAAATAAAACCTGAACTACTAAATTAATGATCTGGATCTAATGGCTTAAATTTTTCAGGATATGGACATATAAAAATAAAATATCTAATTTTAAATATACATCATGGAATTAGTCTACGTTTATTACTTTATATGTTTCCATAATTTCTTTGCATGAATGTAATTTTTGTCTGATATTCATGTTATACACTGTAATAAGTAAAATGCATCTTTCTTTGACAGTTTAGTCTCATGAACTTTTTCAAAACTATCAATATATTCATAAGGGTAAACACATCCTCTTTGGTGCTTAGAACAAACTTAGTTTTGCAAAGTCACTAGTTATTTTGAAATTCTCGTTTGGAGGATTAGGTCATAGTCATCCAAAATGCTATTATGAAATTGTAAAGATGTTTATTTTGCCCATCACTAAATGATGGTATTTGGTATGCATGTCATGCTTCCATGGTATTTGGTATGCTTCTTATTTTACTGCTTACTGTTATTTTTCTAACAGCGGCCATTATTACATGTCCATCATAACCTTTAAGATTACGAAATACTATTGGAATCTAAGTTTTACATGCAAATATATTAAGTTGTGAAGTACAGCGTTTGTGTGCGACAACCAGCCTTAATTATATGCTGTATTATTTCATGGTTCATGCCTTTTCACAGTTTCGAGAAAGTTGTGAGTTACACATAAGTGGTACTTGTTTTAAATGATGCTTGCTCATGGTTTTTGGTGTTGGTAATGGTCTATTTTTAATGATTTTCTTTGGTTTTCGTTCTGGCTTAATTCTTTTGTTATATTGTTTTATCATTTTAACATACTCATTCAATTAATACTCATTTAAATATATCATATTTTCGATAAAATCGTTATATTTTTCATATGATCAAGATTTTTTGAGCTTATTAAGGGCATGAATTCGAAACTCAGCTCTCCAACCTGGAGTGAATTGCTTTTGTGCAAAAAGATTCAACAGAGTTTCCCATAGTTTCAGTAAAGTTTAGGTTGATTATGGCTTTATTGTAGTTCAATATGAAGATTCATTGTTTAAACGCACATATGGTTCAATCATCATTATTATTATATAGCGTCATGCCATAAGCCATTATAATGCTGTTTCATTTTTGAGTAGTATCATTATTATAAAGTGTTATTTTAAAGCCCTTTTTATACAGCTTTTTAAGTGCATGTAAAAGGCATAACATAACACGTATTACATGCTTGATAATAATAGAAGAAATAGAAAATGTTTTTAACTGAATACAGCCAATTGCCAGATGAATATATACTATTTAAGATGGAGTCTTGCATTAATTGGAAAATGGTTAAAAATGAATTGAATAATGAGGATAACAACAAAGATTTGTTACATGAGTCTTGTTGTAAGAAAAACAAATATTATAGTAGACACTGGATAAGCTTATTTGAATTGTGGTAGTCATCAGGTATGCACTTATACAGCTAAATATTTTGATCATTATAAAAGATAACATTATATCACCCTAAAACAGATAACAAGCAATACATATTCTAATATTTTTTTTTTATATAGCGATAATTAGAGTTGATAAGAAATAAACAAAGTGATTAAATCTGTTAAACATGTGGAGATTTACTTTCAGAAAATACACAACCTAGCCAAATAACAATAAAAACTCTCTTCCTTCTTTTCATTAATTCAAGTTTTTCATGTCCTCTATTTTTTATTTAATCTTATCCTCTTCTAATAGTTTTGAACAAATATCTATTCTTCTTTTGGCGTTGTAAAAAATACTTAATTAAAGTAGAAAAAGAGTAGAGTTTTAATTACATTGTTTACGATTATTTCATAAAGCGTTGCATATTAAAAGAGAGGAAAAAGACTTATAAATGCAAGTTCGGAAGAACAGATTGTTGCTTTGTTTGCAGAAAGAGGGAGTGTTTTTGTAAACTGTTTGCTCCTTTTATTTTTAAGGAAAGATATATATGAGGTTAGGATCATCTATATTTGGTCCACTATGAACAACTACTGCTAAACCCTTCATACGATATTTGGGGCGACATTCTGCATCATGGCATGAGGAGAAGAAATTTTAATCGGTTATGACGTTATACTGACCTCTTTTATGCCTAAAGATGTTCCTATTTAGACATAGCAACGTTTGAATAGACAGCGATATTGAAAACAAAATCAATATGCTAAGAACTCATGTCGATTTGATCTTGACAAGATCTCTTTAGGAAAGCGCAATGAGATGATTTTATTCTTTGACATATAAGATGTACAAAATTAAGAGATTTGAATTGCAGTTGGACATTTTACATGTACAGTTATATCCAGAATGAATGGTTCTGTTATCTTCATTTTTTATCTTGGTCACATTTGTGTCTTAACGTCCATCAACTATTCAAGCCGTAATAGATCCATTGAATTGTTATTGTCAGTGGCTACAAGATGATATAATCCACTTTTGTTTTGCATACATCATTATAAAGTTCTTTTTCGAACATTTTACATCTACAAGTGTCCTTAACATGGGTAGGTACAATTAACTACAGAAGTGTCTTGAATATGGTTAGGTAAAATTTCATATAAAAGTATCCTTCACATGGGTAGGTAAAATTATAAACAGAATTGTAATTACCATGAGTAGGTCAAATTACATATAGAAATGTCCTTAGTATGTGAATGTAAAATTACATATAAAACATGTCTAGGTAAAATGTCAAAGAGAACCGTCCTTAGCATGGGTAGCTAACGGCTAAAGTGCTATAAAGAAGTGTTCCTAACAAGAACTCTCCTAAACATGGGTAGGTAAAATTCTAGATAGAAGTGTCCTTAACATGGTTAGGTAAAATTACATATAGAACTGTCCTTAACATTGATTGGTACAATGAAAATGCCTTGAGTAATCAACTAAACATTTGTCACAACTTGTCCTTAGTAGCACTTGTCTTCCCTGTGCTGAAAATTAAGATAAATGTATTACGTATTAAGAACAATTTTAAACTGTTTTAAAATTGAGGAAATAGTCTGTTTATTTATTTTTTGTCATATTTACGTGGATCAAAAATATTTGGTAATATTTGTTAGAAACAGATATAGGGACCAAAATCGCTGATTCCATGCAGATACTTTTAGCTATAGATGCCGATATCAAGTTGATACGTCGGCTACTAATCTCCGATCGCAAGAATATTATTCAAGCAATAAATCACCGATCCCAAGCAGATAACACAAGCAATAACTTCTGATCCCAAGCAGATATAGGGGCCAATAATTCCTCATCCCGAACAGATCGCAAAGTCTTGTAAGATTCATGTCACAGTTACAGGACAATCGATTAAATTCAGCGGCTTTTAAAAGCTTCCTAAATCTGTTCGTGTTAAGTGACAGTCATTGGACTGCTTCTGTACTAAGGTGTCTCTTTTATTTAGAGGACTGGTTCCATACCTATGTTCAAATCAATTCAATATTTATGTTTCACACTTAAAAATAATTCATGCATCGCCCTACAGTAGCAATAATGGAAGTCAGTGCCAAGATTACATTCTTCTTCCCTTGTCGAAATCCAAATCCTACACCAATTATAATTAGTCCGACAATCCAAGACTGTAATGTTTAGAAAAATAAAATGTTAAAGGAGAGAATAACGACGTTTTTCTTGGAATGTTTAAATTTTTAAACCCTTACAATTTATGGACTCTAAAAAAGTTGAAAATGCATTTTACGATTTGATCGAGTTTTCAAATGTCACTACAATGCAAATGCAATGTCACTATCATGTCATTACAATGTCAATACAATGTCATTACATAGCCACTACAATGCATTACAATATCAGAGCAATGCTTGCACAATGCTATCAAAATGTCGCTGTAGTATCAATTAAATGTCATCAAAGTGTCACTATAATGCCATTAAAATGTTACTACAATGTCATTACAATATGCTAAATAAATTAATTGAGCCCGCATCCTCTACATTTTAAAATGCTACTGAAAAAATATTTTGGTATGGTATTTAATATGAATTCAGCTATATCAATGATCTATTGTTTGGGGATATACTTCTTATTTAATGTTTGCAGACATCGCTGAATATGAATGAAGGCCACTGACAAGCAAATTCGCAAGTCTCTCAGCTTTATTTTAGCTGTAAGCCTAAAGTTTATGGGTTTGTTTGGTGAGAAACTAAAATTGATTCTTCATGCTCTACCATGATGTAAAAAACTAGATATTCACTTAATTGTTTCTTGTCTACGTTATCAACAAAAAACCTCGCCAATAATCTTTTATTCATATTGTCCTATTTCATGTCCACATGGTAAAATAAAGGTTGGTTGAATCAATGAGTTCAAAATTTTCTATTTAAAATAATTCAGGCAATCAATTAGGACAATAATTTACAATTACTTCTGTAAAACGGAATTATTTATACGTGTTCAATGAAATTGATAAAGGCCTCCTTTTATCGGAAACCACACTACCCTAATAGTTTTGTACTCAGCTATTGCATTAGGAACTGTCATTATTTTTGCAACATTTTACCAACACCAGCATCACCATGGAGGCAAAAGTTTTGGTTTCTAGCTAGGCCACACATCGACAGGAGAATGTTTTCATCTTTGCAATATCTGTACAAATGACAGGTTTGTCTTTCTTGATCGATACCTTTCTTCCTGTCAAATTGAGTCGGCTTTAATAATTGCGAATTTCAAAACAAATAAAGAAGTTAATTAAGGTCCAGGTAGACATTGCCGCTTTTAATGGCCGGTCATTAATTAATTTCATTCTATTCACTTGTACGATAAATGAAACATGTTTATTGGTATTCCACCGTTTCAATTGGGGAAGAATATACTTGAAGTATTTAAAATAAGAGAAGATTACAATGTAGATTGAGTAAAATAAGATGCGAATAAATTACAAGTTTCAAAAAACGATTTTTAGTATGTTAAAGTGATTGCATATTTTACAGGATACAAAATTGGATACAATCTGTGGATGTTAGAGCCACTTTTGAAAACATAAAACCCCAGTTATAACTAATAAGAAACGATCCAAGGTCCAATGTCACTTAGTGACTAGATGACCTGAGTAAGAAAACCCCACAAGATCGAGTAGGTAACCTTAATAGTAACACATTTTGTAAGTGATGGGGGGGGGGATAAGAACTAAACAACTAGAAAGGTAGAGAAAGAAATTATCACCTAATCCCTTGTTAAAGCTATGAATAATGAAGATTTTGCTATGAGGTTGAATGAACTCTGTCAATCGTTGACGCCTTTGCCATAATCAGACATGAAAATAAACCGAGACGATTTAAGGGGAAAAACGTGTAGAGCCCTGATAAATACAGTGACATACATGCAGCGAAGGCACAGGAATGTATGTGTAAAAGTACAGAGTTCAAACCACCCCAGTGTTTTTGAGGGTCGTACAAAGTTTAGAACAAGGTTTACACAACTGGAATGTTCTAGGGGTCATACAAAGTTCAGAGCATTAACTTTGGTACAAGTTTCAGGCCAAATAATAATATTTATAGTACATCAATAGAACAGAAATTTGTAATAACACAACAAAAAGGGGATTTACAATTTAAATAATCACTGAAAAAGAACAAATGTAAAGTATGGTTCTCGCGACTTTCATCCATCGTAACCTTATATAAATTTATTACAATGTTGATTTTGTGTGAGTTGCTGTGCATTGTGATTTTGTGTACATGGTAACACTGTATGACTGTGTTATGTATATTTATATGTTGTCTTTCTACGAGTATATATCCATGCTGACTTTCGAGAGCTGATTTTACAAATTACAGATGGTCATTTCATATGAAATTTTTATGAAACGAGCTGAATAACATTATAAGCAATGAATTGCTTACAGTGAGCGAAATATTCTACCATTCAACGAGTTCTGTAAATGTCAATGTTCTGCCATTCAACGAGTTCTCTAAAGGTCATATCAAAGGATCACGAGTTTGAGGACTTGCTTAAATAACATAGCGTTCTGATCAGATGCTATTATGCGTTCTAAACGTTACTGCATTTTGTGGAGAACGGTTTTTATTAAAGGATGTTATGAAGCTAATGAAGGTGAACTGAATGTGATAAATAAATCTAATCAGCAATCGCAAACACTGTTTCCTGTGCACTCAGTCTGGCTCGATGTTTTAAAAGTTTTCGTCTTCTGCGTCTACATTTTGGTTACCCAGATGCATGTAGTTTTGAATTCTCTGGTAGGATCAGTGTGCTGGATATTTCCCTGGTTTCTTCTGATCTCTGCACGAGATCTGCCAGTTACTAATTTTGTCACGTCTGCACTGAAGTAGATAATCATTTGATGAGTCCGAGTTTCTACATCTTGCTGGTCATAATTGTAGTAACGAACGGTCTTCAAAGTGTGTCGATCGCGAGGATTCTTGTTAAAACCCGTAATCCTAATTTTTTAAAACTCCTGGTATGGTATATATTTTTGACTATTTTTATTGTAATCTTTAAGGTTTACACAAGCTTGTTCCTGTAAAAATATGCCAAATGTGAGGGCAGCACACATACATTTTACTTACACACTATGCACGCAAGTGTTATCAATGGCTACTGTGAATACGGATCACTTGCTATATAGGTAATGCCGAAGAAAAGATTGCTTGTTTAACACACAGAAGGAAAACCCACACCAAGTGTGAAATTTTTTCAGAAGCAACAGAAAACGGGCTTTACACCTAAATAGTCATGCAAACTATTGATTAAGGAACTGAGATCATAATTAGTTTTTAGTCTGACGATGCTGAGAAAATATCGTCAACAACAACATAATCATTAAAAAATCTTGCATGTCACGTATACTAATCTGTCCTTATTTACTTTTATTCATTTCATCCGATGAATCGTTTTCCGTGTTTTTACTTCCCTCTACAGTCGATACATATCTGGAAATCTGAAAACCATTTTATTAGATAAGTACTAGTAAATAGATAGATATACTAATAACAGTTAGAACAAAGATTTAAATAGAATTCCAAGGATTTAATATTATTTTGGGATTTAAATTAGTCTAGTCACTCACATTTAATAAGTCTAGTAGGTCGCTAGCAAACTATTTAATACACAGATCAAAATTTGGAAACAAACGCTGTCAGTATATATATATATATATATATATATATATATATATATATATATATATATATATATATATATAGCTAGTTAGCAGCACCCGCAGCATCCTGTATATATTCAACACTTAACTAAAACTAATTTACACCAGGATTACCATTTTCGTTAAATAACATATGATTGCTCAGGTCGAATATTAGAAATTGCATTTTATTTACAATGTAGCTCTTTGCAAAATACGAAATTATGGAGCGAAACTTCAAACTGCTTTACCAATGACTTCACACACTGCGACTAACTGTACAAACCACGTGACCCCAGGGTTCACATCATGCTGAATCGTCATTCTGTATGAATATGTCACGATAAGATCGATAAATTTACTATGACCGAGCTAGATCTGCTAGTGTAAAATAGATAGCATTTTGTACTTTATCCGTTACTTTTGGCAATTTTTTGGAACGCTACGATAGATTGATAAAAGTACTTGTTGCAAGTTATAGTATATTTCAGCTTGCTTTTTCAGTGGCATTGTCTGAGATTTAAGGGGGGCGAGGTAACCCACTGTGAAGAGTATGACTACAATGATCAAATGTGACTCAGTGCATCCTGGAGTTTATATTTTTATTTTGTGAACCTCTTCTACGTATACATTCCTCACTCTAAAGTACTTTCTCAACAATTTTTTCATCTTTGGTAGAATGTATCCTAATATTCTTTCCGCGGTTTGTTTTCGTTATTTAGTTTCCTTCTGCATACCTATCCAATATGTACACTATTTGGACAACATTCTGTTTTCCACTTTTTTCCTCTTTTCTATGTCCAACAAATTCTCTCCAGTTTGTTTCAAATTGTTTCATGAACACTATTCCTCTCCTTTCAAAATTCCATAATTTTTGTCTTAAAAATCCGTTTTGCATCATCTTCAAGAACGTCTGGTATTAAATCTCGAAATTACCACAATCACCATTTGTATTGTACTGTATATAATGTTGTAACACAACTAGCTTTTGGTCACACAACTATCCCTTCAAAGCAAAGCACATTATCTGTTGATACCGACATTGTTGCTTTCATGTTAAACTCATTAAATATTTATATCACCTTTCTCGAAACTGACGAATTAAATGCAAAGTAGCTTTGTGTCATTATTGATGTTATATAACAAGGAAATTCAACGTCATATTTTCTAATTTTCTTAATAATGTGACTGGAATGTAATTTTTAATTTTTATTTACACAAAAGTATGAGTTGTGTTTGTTTGTGTCTGTGTTTATTTGATTTTGTAAACGTTCAAGCATCTTTATATGGGATATGAAGAACAACAAAAACAAAAAATTAAAAACAAAAACAAGAAATTAGTGGTCGACCAATTTACCGACTACTGCCGATTTTCACCTGGCCTCGGATAAAGAGAAAATAAAGTTCAAGGTGCCATTTTAAAAAAAGACCCCCTCCCCGCCAAGAATAACAACACAAATGGCTTTATTGGTATGGCGGTAGATTGTGAGGTGTTAGTTATTATAGAATATTCTTACGCTTTTATGAATATTCGCTAGGAGACAAATATTCTGAATCAAGACATCAGCAATTTAGTCAAGAATATACATTCACTTGAAGGACGACACATTTTTCATTGTAACATATACCATATTCGCGACAATCAAACATATATAATATTTTTCGTCGAGTTCTTGAATTATCAGCATTACG
This sequence comes from Megalonaias nervosa, assembly GCA_016617855.1. Classification (NCBI taxonomy): domain Eukaryota; kingdom Metazoa; phylum Mollusca; class Bivalvia; order Unionida; family Unionidae; genus Megalonaias; species Megalonaias nervosa. The sequence goes on along the minus strand of JAECUM010085907.1, from coordinate 4,297 downwards.
TAAGATTCAGTTTACTGGCCACAGAGGATCCATGTATGAATATTGAAATTTTACTTTTATATCTCAATTCTGAAAAAATGTTTCATAAAGGTTTATACATTTCTTTAGTCTTATTTTCATGTCAGGTCACATTTCAGTTTCTGCACCAAGCAAAAATACTTCAATTTGGGTTAGAAATATTATTATTGATTCAATTACGCTAAGTAAGGAACATTTTGAAATGCAGCTTGTGGAAGATAAAGACGACAGAAACGCCATTAGTCATGCATCTTTTGTGATGTGATTATTCATCATAAGAAAATCTGTATCCACAGTTCGGGTATTAATCAGTGAGAAGTCGACATTCGTTCATTCGTCTAGCTGATTGACTCGGATTTTGTCCATCCGCTAACTAATATATATAAGAACGGAATGGCTGCTTTATTATAGAAGGAGAAATTTGAAAATTGAAGATGATCAATGCTGTAGTTTATTTCTTATTTAAGATCAAGGTCACTACATACTGTATTTTGCATAATTTAGTTCTGTTTGCTGGAGCAAGTCACAAAAGGTTCCTTCGATGGCAACCATAAAATAATGTATCTTTCAAATTATAAAATATTACTCCCTTTGACACAAGAGAAAATTTAATTAAGTCAGTCACAATCCAACTACACAATTAATTGGTTGACTCGTCTCAGCTACTTATTGCTACAGTTGTTCATTTTCAAACAAGAAGAAGATAATTCTCCTTTACTGAAGAAATGCTTTAACTTCTGTCAACAGAATAAACAATAATATTTCAGATATAACATATATACGGGAATATTATTCTAGGACTTGGAGCATGCAGGATCTTTTTCAACATAAACTTCATCACTACAAACGGTCCATAAGATATGAGTATGTCTTTGAATAAAGGATGCCAAATTGAGACTAGTAATACAAATAATGTCATTTTTTATGTATTATTATATGCCAATTGGCATACCTATTATTTATATGGTTTAAGCAGACTCTTGCAAGCCTTGCTGGTCTCTAGCTCTTCGGGAATATCTCCAGAAGTCACTTATACAAAACCATAAATTATTGTCCGAAGTATTAAACGCAAGATTGTGCAACATCGTAAACTGCAAAATTTGTTGGTTGATCTTGAAAGTTTAATTTGCTTGCCACAGGTCTTCGGTTAAGTTTTGTGTGCAAGTGAATTTCACGGGCGCTGTGGTTGGCCATTCGTTTTCCATACACAGATTGGTAGGTCATAATTTGTCGTCTAATACTCTCAAAACCTTCTCAGCAAGAAACCCAAAGTAAAGTTTAAAGTGTTTTTTTTTAAAAAAAAAAAAATGACATTTTTTTTACTCTACCAAGTAAAATAGTATAACAAATTTCATTGACATTGATTTATTTAAATATAATCTTGCAGTCGGATTGAAATCGAGATCTTCTTACAATAAGTAGATATGACAGGTATCGTTAAAGATTTATGTCTATTAAGTTTTGGATTTCCAGGTCCACACATTTCTAATACCCTATCTAATGAGGTGTTGCATTTTATTGTGGCCCAGGTGCGTGTTTGTCATGAGTGAGCGCGTGAGTGAGTGAGTGATCGATCAGTGCACGAGGCGCATAAAAGAGACGATACCATCGAGTGCCATGCACTTAATAAATACCCTAGGCGCTCGTCTTATCGTCTCTGGACTAAAGACATCTTTTTCATTGTGTCTACGCCTATTATAACGAATGCATGTTATATATTGAAATACCGGCGTGCGGGTTGTGTATCGTATTGTCTCGTTTGTGGTATTGTATATATTAAGTGTTGTGTTACTTTCTTCTGTACAACGCCCGGCTCACAGTATATTAAGGGGATTTACTGTTAGAATCTACATGTTTCAGATGAAGAATTTCATTCCATAAATGTGAAAAGTATAATTTGATTGGTCAATCGAAAGATTCAACATATCATCATCTCGTTCTCTTGTCCATTAGATCTCATGTTGGCGATCCTAATTTTAATTAGACTGTACTATCTTGTTTCTTGCATTTTCAAGCTTTGATTCAAGTTTGTGCTGAAATACAACCCCCAAGATTACGAAACCTATATTAGAATTTGAAATAATTTACTTTAATATAGCTAACACTGCACTATAAGTTGTTGTTGTAGGGTTTAACGCCATTTTTCAGCACAAGATAGGCTATACATGACGGCCGGTATTAATGGTGGAGGAAGAACCCCGGAAAACCCCGGAAAGAACCACCGATTATCGAGAAGCTATTGGCAAGCTTTCTCACATACCAACGTTTGCCGAACCTGAGACTCGAACGCACGCAGACAGAGGTGAGATGGCAGTGATCCGTAACTGTGAGCGCTTTAGACCACTCGGCCACTCGGGACCCCCTGCACTATAAGTTGAGCATACCATAGGGATTAGGATAATAGCGATTATGACGACTAAATCCTCACACAAAGTGCTGTCAGACAAAATATTTTAATTCCTTAGAAGTCAAACAAGGATGTGATATAATAGAATAACTTCTGTAAACATATAAATCGATTTCTCTTTTCAAATGCCTTTTATTTTACCGCAGAGGAAACTACACTGTTGCACTACTTTTATAATTTGTAATTGCATATAAGCCATTATATATTCTGTTTTGGCAAAACTCATCAATTATTTTTTTTTATTGTAAATAAATTGAGAAAATAGCAAACATATTGTGAAAGTGTATACTGAACTGCTTTACTTTAGAAATTCGCATAGGAATTCAGCAGCCAATGGACCAATAGGTGATCGGTTTGGAGATAGATTGCTAACAAGAAAAGCGAGTGTGTGTTTGGAAAATTTTGATGCAATGAATCAACAGAAGCAAGATTCAAGTACTTGCCTCATGGGAAATAAAAAGTCCAGAATTTATGTTTTATGGGGAAAGTGTGCCAGACTGTCTACGAGAAACCATGCTTCTTCTCGATCATAACACGCCTCCATACGAAAACCGTCCGTCAGAATTGACAAAAGGTTCCAAAAATAGGAAAGATCATTTTTAGCAAAGATAAACGAATTTCACACAGGTACCATGGGATAGAACACTTGCATAATGCTAAATGAAGTCGAGTGCGATACTGAGTGCTGTAACGCCCAGCGACTAAAATGAGCGATCTCGCTCGATTTTAAAAAGGGGTAACCTCCGTGTTCCCATCTTTGCCCGTCCACATCCTCAGGAAACACTCTGGACACCACAATCTCATCGATAATTACGAATCAAAGAAGACACGTTTCCTGTGGTTTTTCTTGGCTACTGTGATTTTGCTAGTCTGTTTCAGACGTTCCAATGGAGAGGGCCTAAATATTTGGAAGGAAAGACCACAAAACCCCACAGTTTTTAGCGATATTTCTATGCATGGGAGAAGGAGATCAAGAACAGTGTTTAAGCTTTTGGGTAGCAGTTGACATATGCAGCTTAGATGAACATTCCAAAGGGTCTCCGTTCAATCCCTATCCTGCTTTGATCGGTCCAGTGTAGGATTCCATTGGATACTTTAGAAGATGAGGGCAATCGTAGTTTGCCTCTTTAACTGTGTTAAACCATCTACCACTCCGTTATACAGATTCAAGTAAAACGCAAAAAACAATTGCATCGTCAATGACATAAACCCTATAACCATGGGTAGCCTGAATGCTACAGAAACAAAACTGACTGAAGCAGGCTGTATTATAGCTGGAAAGAGATATATGTGCCAACGTGTGACAAGACTCGCTATAAGACTCGCCATGCCACGACTACTACAGCCAGGGTTACACCGAGTATCTCGGAAGGAAGTCAATGACACCATTAAACATGTATTGGATTACCGGCTACTTTGAAAAGAACTCATTCCACAAGACGATACGATTCCTTTGAGTAGGGGACAACTTTTCGTGTGTGTTATCCACTGAACTTCTTTGATTTTGTTTACCGGCAGAGTCTCTTTGAATACATTATCACCATATCATCCAAAGACATGACAGCCAACACTTCATGTGTACACGAGAAACTTATTATGTGAAAAGTGATCTGATTAGTGATGAATACGCCTAGATAGAAGTGATAAGTTCAGAAAAAGACCGGAACTCATGAGTTTCATTGGTGCATCCGAAAAAACGTCATTATTGGGAACTCTATGTATATCGTATCAGTACCTGGATAATAATAATAATAATAATAATAATAATAAAGGATCTTACCAGTAAAAAAACAAAACATCATGCGACCTACTGGATCAGCACTGTACACTGATTTTATTTCCAGCAACAAATCTGTCGCGAGCCGTAAAGTT
>JAECUM010085905.1:0-12422 GCA_016617855.1 Megalonaias nervosa | reverse complement strand
ACTCTATAATCTCCTCTACGTCCTGCTCGTTGATTGTGGTTGTTTGTTTAATCTTATTGCTTGTCTTGAAAAGCCTGGTTTTTCCTATGTTCATTTTCTCAGCTATTGTGTCTGTTGTTGCTGCCAACCGGCGTCTTTTGTTAGATGTCCTGATTGCGACTAGATAAGAGAGCAACATTATCTGTAAAGTTGAAATCTTCCAAGAAGTGGACCATTGAATGACTTGATTCTTCTTATTGGTTGTCTCTTTCACCAACCAACCTAATGCAACGATGAATAGAAAGTGGGATATGATTCATCCTTGTTTTACTCCGTACTTAGCTATGAAGCTGTTCGTTCCTTGGTCTCCACAGATGATCTTGCAGCTGAATTCATTATACAAGACATTGATGACATTTAACATCTTCTGGGGTATTCCAAAACTCCGAAGAACGTCCAAGAGTATCCCTATGCAGGCTGTCAAATGTCTTTTTGAAGGCGATGAACATCACATAGTGAGAATTATTATATTCTGTAATTTCCTTTCGTATCTGTTGCAGGGCAATTATTTGATCGGTGAAAGAGCGATCTTTGCGGAATCCTGCTTGCTCTTTCATGATGATTCTCTCCAAGCAGGTGAGATGCTATTTAAGATAATCTGGCTGAAGATTTTTTTTTACTAGTCTTCATTTCTGTACACATTTCATCTTCTCCAGATTCCTTTCTTCTTTTAAACTTATACTCCCTCCTTGATTATGGGTTCCATGGAGAGTCCAGATCAGTTTCGGCTGGTGACATATTGGCTGTATGAGGGGGCTCTGATCTATTAATGATGTTCCCAAAATGTTCTTTCCATCTTTGTATTTTCTCTTCTTATGATCCGATTATCTTTCCATTCGTTCTTTTGATAGTTAAATCTTAGTTGATTCCATAGCCACCTCTCAGCATCTTGGTTTTTTTTACAGGGTCCTCATATCATTCCTTTCTGATGCTGTTTCTGCCCATGTGAAAAGATTTTCGAAGAATTATCTCTTGTGCTGTTCTTCACTTCTTTGTCCTTAGCTGTATATTTGTGCCTTGAGCTTTTTCTTGTGCTTAATCTTTGCCTACCTTGGTTGGCTAGTCCACTCTTCTCTTTTGGACTTTCTGAACTTCCTTTGCTGCCTATTCTTTTGCGATGCTAAAATGTATAATGTCTGTTTCACTTTTGTCTTCAAGAAGACTGAAAATATTGCACTAAGAGAAGTTGAATTTGTTTTTGGTGTCCAGATTATCAAGCTTTGAGACGTCAAAGTGTTTCTTCCTGATATTCCAAAACTGAGCCTTACTTAGCTTGAGTTACTTGCACAAAAGGAGGTTTGTGATCCATTCCATGTCGCAAGACCCTCACATCCCGCACGGAGTGATGCCACCTTCCACTATTAATGATATGGTCAATAGCTCTCAGATCTTTCAATAACTAAGTGTCTATCTATTACAGTATAAAGTAGATGAGTCGAACATCTGGATTTAAGGATGTAGGTAAAATCATATGCCTATAGTTAAGTATGATGCTAGATTAACGGGGTTTTAAATTGATTCTACTTTATATTAGTTGGAAGTTTATTCAAGTCGGCATACCATTTTTACATCATAAAAACCAATAAGACATTTTCAGAATAAAACAATATTCTCAACAACATGAGAAATCCAAATTGCACAAAACACCATATTTGAATAATAAATTCCTTGGACTTTACACGACCTGCCTGATTAAAATGTTTAAGCATTATAAAACAATATTTGGTTATTGTGGTTAGTCATATGCTAAAATCTTCACCAATAGTGGAAGTGTTAAGCATGACCACATTCACTAGGAGCTACAAAAATTTCTTCCAGTGAATGAAGTACCAAAAGATGTTTTGTACATTGTACACTTCTCGTCATGTCCGAATATTCACATCCTGAAACCTTGGTTCCGTTGATTTAACCGTGGCATCAAACATGTTATCGTGGTATTGAAAGTTCCCAATTTTTCTTTCGAGCTTCTGAATATAGAAACCCGTCTACTTAACTTGTGACAGCAATGCAGTTTAAGCTTTCTTCCATTTAAATAACCACATATCATTTGAGTAACCCCATATATTTATAAAATGGTAATACTTCTATGTTTTCTTTTTGATAATCCCATTGTCCATAATATTTAAATGGGCCATTATTTCTAAACACAATGATAACGATTTAATAAATAATACGTCTATACCCGAAAGCAGATAAAACTGCTCTATGACTCGTATTTCTTATTGTAATCTTATTACTGAATCCTCTAATTGTGCCATGTTATTTACATATAATAGATGCAAGATATCAGGTATATCATTAGAAACAGAAGTAACCACCTGGACGTTTGTTTCTGCAACAACGGATATAATAGACATCCCTGTTTGATGCCACGGAAAATGGAATAATAATTTGTTAATCCCTTGTGTTATTAGAGTATGGAACACTCTGCCTGATGAAACTGGTCAAGAGGACTCCATTACCAACACGATATTTTTAATAACAATAATGTGTATATTTCCAGACTATTCTTGGGCCACATGAAAAATACAGATTTTTTTTCTTCTCGCGACTACGAATATATTGTAGTTCACATATCCGGTACTGATTCCTAAAACCAATAATTATTTCATTCTTAGGAAATGTGTTTAGATTAAATCTACGTTTAAAACCATGGGCTCGTTTCGCGTTAAATTCAAACATGTAAGCATCTATATCAAGGCTTTATCTGAGCATCTACATGGCGTCTGCGTTGTTGCTGTCAACAAAATGCTTCTACAGTTGTTTGATATTATATCAGGAAGTGGCCATAATTCTTTGTATATAATTATTCGTCACAACTCTCATTGTAGGTTATGTATAAGCAATTGAGAAATGGTTTGATATTAGTTTTTTTCTCTTTGGTTCCTGGCAAATGCGAATTCTTTGCTGGTTTCGGCCTTATTGCTGTAGAAGTAACTTTTTCCATTTCAAACACGCTCACTTCTATTGTCATACAATGTGTTCTTATCTCATCACATCACTTTACTATTATTTCCTCAGTTTACATTCATTATCTCAAAATATACTTATCGCCCAACGTAGAACTATATTCATTTTATGTTCCTTAGGACTCTCGGTTGAAATTCAACTGCCGTAGAAACAACATGATATTAAAACTACAATAACTTTAAATTTCTGAATACAAATAATCAAACCTATATTTTACAGTATAGACCCATATGTGATGCAAGTTTCTATGTTGAAAAAAAAACATATATACCGCTACATTTGATTGACCTACATGTGCTTGAAACATGTGTTATCAATTCCGCAGACAGATAATTAGGTGCTAATTTCAGTATTGAGTGTTTCTCTGTTAAGTCTGTAAAGGAACTGAAATTCCATCTGTAGAACATTGTTTCTATTTTTCAATTACAAATACGATAAGCTCTCAAAAGATTTATTTTACTAAGATTTTACTTCATTATCAACCAATCACGTTTCTCAAATAATATATATACCCTATTTTATCTATACCCATTTTGACAACAGTTCCTATTTTTCCATATAGTTAGTATGGTGTTTCCTATTTGTTATCAGGTTTCCCTGTCGCTACAATATTTTATTGCATTGATTAGTTTTCTTCCCAGATAAGTATGAAGGTTTTATAAGATTCTATCCCGCCTTAAAAAAACCTTGTATCGGTTTCCGTCAGGCTATCTGTAGAAATAGTGAGATTTTTATTCACTGCAATTGAAACTGAGTACTATTAAAGGGTTAAGAATAAAAAATGTGATTATAGGCACAAATATGACTTTTGTGCCCGGACTAGTAACGCCTAGAGACTTGACATTAGCAACAGCAGAATCAGGAAATCGATGGTTTTCATGAAACTGGAACCCTGGGAATTCTCTACGATTTCGCAATTTTGTGATAATTTTGCTAGCACAATATGTGCATCTATAGCCATACATCCTGTATCAGCAGTAAGCAGCAGAAGCTAAACGGTCATTAAACGAAATGCTAGAAACTCAATAATATACCTTTAAAACATTTTTTATGGACACAGAAAATACATACAAGAATAAAACCGTGAAAATCGATGTCATCATATATATGAATATTTGCAAAAAGAGAAGTAAACTAAGACCTGGTGAAAAGAGACTTTGCGAAAGTAGGCTTAGTATGGCCAATATTAATGTTCAGCGTCATTGTTTCGTCTTGACTGTAGAGCAACAATCGACAAACATCATTCTCAGGGTATATTATATATCAATTAAATATCTGGAGTCCATTTTTCGGGCCACTACGCAATATAATCCATAAAAGACTCATCTATCGCTTCTTCACCTATCTTCCTCTCGAATTGTCACGTGCTTTCATTTAAAATTGTGTACAGTTTTGATTTTCTGTTCCTTGTGATAAAATGTATTATTGTTGTTAATTTTGTCTCCTACGTGAATTGAAGCAGGGCCGTCCTTGCACCCAGGAGGATCGCAGAACCCCCGCCTAGGTATAAGAAAGGTCAAGGTCGTTTTTAAAGTTTGCTAAATCCGACTTCTTCTTAGACAGTTTGCATCGTCCACGCTAAATTGAAAGCAAATGAAATGAATGTAGACAGGTTAAGCAGAGAGATAAGCTAGCTCTAATAGCTTCTGCCATACGATAATTATGAACTGAATTTTCAATCGGTTGCGTGACTTGAGTTTTAATACATTACGAAACAGGTGATTCGGCAGTGTCGCAAATCTATTTTGCTTTGCAGAATATGGTACACGCGCAGCAATTACGGATAATATTTAAAATAATGTACTGGTATCCACACACACACACACACACACACACACACACACACACACACATACACACACACGTACACAAACATGTATCTATCTAATTATATATATATATATATATATATATATATATATATATATATATATATATATATATATATATGTGTGTGTGTGTGTGTGTGTGTGTGTGTGTGTGTGTGTGTGTCTTCATTACAGCTTACAAATTCAGACTATCAATGTTTTCAGCTGCTAATATGTTCACCCTCTAAAGTAAAATTTTTTACTTAATTTGTTAGTAGTCAATAGGTGCAGATTTAAAGATTTGTGATAAGCTATTACTTTCCAAAAATATAGAAATCCATCAGTCATCCATAATAGTCCAATCTAGAGCGGCACTGATACTGTCTTCTTTCATGATGAAGCCAAGAATTTAGGTCCATACTGAAATATAATGGTTGACTGCGTATAATTACTGAATGTATTCGCTTATAAGTCGAGTCAAACCGCAAACAACATAGATCCTGATCCTCCGTGTCATAATGAGACGACAGATCTAGGTCTATATTGCTTTATTCTACTGATTTCTACTATCAAACTAAGCAGACCCAGATCTGCCGGCGCATTATCTGGGTCTCTGCAGTTTGCAGTTGGACTCATCTTATGAGCGAGTATAGATAGTATCTCAATAATGTACATTCGTTACTTGGTTATCTAATTTGTGCTATGCGGCCAAATCAGTCTGCATCAAGCATTCACATAGTGGAGGTTAATTTGAATTGCACCAGTATTTTGCTCTTAGAGTTTTTGTTTGTTTCTTTGTTTTGTTGTTGCTTTTTTCGTTTGGTTGTTTTATTTTTTGCAAGGTCAACACAAATAACGTTTCTACAAGCGCTATTGAGGCACTAAAGTTTTAAGCTCGTATTCTCTTCAGGTACCTTCCATTGTCAACAGGTGATAGGATAGCATAACATTATATTTTTTTATAAACGCGCAACAATCAGTTTGAAAGAAATATTGTTTAATACGCTTTTTGATAGTATCTGCTTTAGGCTGTATACGTAAATAGTCCAATACTGCATTTGATGCTATTAATTTTAGATAAACATTCACGCAACATTTCACTAAATAACTTTCCTTTTATATTTCCTTAATTTTCGTTGCCATACACACTTTGAAATCCATAGATTTGATATAATCTTTGAAATCCACAGGTGTGTTATAAACTTTGAAATCCACAGGTGTGCAATAAGCACAGTTTATTTCCAACTGTCAGACGATATTTACGTCATTTTATAGTGGTAAATTTAGAATTCGATGTCTTCCATGTCAACAATTTTGTGTATATCTCACAATTAACCAGACCATGAACTCCAGTGGATGTCAGATCTCGATGGCATCTCGAATTTACAAGTCAAACACTTTTTCTGTTCAAATAAAAAGAGTCATACATGTATAAGCTGATAACTGTTGTTAAGTCAGACAAAGTAATACTCCAGTTATGGTTACAGAGCCTGAGAATAATTACCACAGTCCCATTAAATTTGTATTGTTCGCAGTTGTGAGGGAGAGTAATTTTCACTTTTGGGGTAGGATTTAGACAATAGATTGGACAAATCGAAAGTCCAAAAAATTGTACTCATATACAGTATTTAAGACATATTGTCTAAGAACGTCTTTTCTTAGACCTGTGCGATTGGTTGGCAATAGAAGAAGCGGCAATAATATCAGATGCCCCCCCCCCTCTCTCTCTCTCTCTCTCTCTCTCTCTCTCTCTCATCACAATTATGTATTTGCAGCAAGTGTGGACCAATTTACAATTGTGTATTGATAAACTATTTGAAGAAAACCACATGTGTTCCCGAAAGCTAATATGAGCTAAATATAGAACAATTAATAAACCTGCTGGGGGACATTATGATTTCTCTTGGTATCATTCCTCCTGTTTTTTGACTACAGTGTACTGAAATGCCAACTCAAGCAACAAGAACGTTATTCCTGCTCTATGATATAGTCTTCAATGTTAATTGCTCTAACATGAATAAGTGACAAATTTGCATTTTTGTCATGTATGCTAATTACATGTATTCACTTCACCACTAAATGAATATTAGGACCGATAGCAACATCTTATTGGTCATTTCATGCTTCTTTCACTTCTTTGAAACCAATTTCCTCCAGCTTCCGAAAATGAGTTAGATATAACATATACCCCTTCTGAATAAGTTCCTCAAAATGTGAATATGTAAGATCCAATATTCCTGCGAAATCTGTAACAGTCGAAATATTGTTGGTTTCGTCTTTATTGTACTAATCATGGTTTATTATATTTGCACCTAAATGAATATTGTTACATTACAATTTTGGCATGTGAAAACGGTGTCTTATCATCATGTTAGATTCTTTCAGCCTATATATGAGTAATTATGACAATTCCAGAAGAATTATGTTGTAACTTTCATGATATGCCTCATTTGTTACTAGAATAATAAGAGATTGTAAGACCGTTGGAGGGAAGATGGGGGCATGGAGATTAAAGGACAGTCTTTACTGATCCTACAGTTTCTATAGACAAAACTCCATCCAAACCTTTGAGACTTATGACCACACTGAAAAACGTCAATCTTAACTTTGATCAATATTTTCAAATGACCTTGACCCTACCTCGGTGACGGAAAGTTGGGGTACAAGAAGATAAATTGTTTTTATTAATTCTACTGTCCATGTACAGAAAGTTATTCATCCACCGGTTCAGGGTGCATAATAAAACAAAGAGAAAATTAAATAATCTACATCTTAACTATAATGTCCCCCTTGCTATACTAAGATGGCGCCAAAGTCTCGCATTTGCAAAAGCAGACGAAACAAACAAAAACATAACGACTCCTGTACATATTACATGCTACGTCATATTCTTAAGGTCTTTGACACTAGTTGTGTTGAATACCAAGAGTTAGAGAAAGGAGGCTGACCTTATATATTCAGTGTTTTTGCTTTCAGTGATAACATAAACTTTCCTGCTGGTAATAATGCGGTACCATACAAGGCAAATAAACTAACAACAGGAAATTGTATACCAGTGACTCATATTACTTCCCAGGGAGAGCAATTGTTTCTAACAAGTGTGCTTTGTTGATCTACCTAGATATCTAGAACCCCTTTTATGGCTATACCATTTCGCTATCCATTTCTAAGTCAGTCTTCCGAAATAACACCTACCTAAATCTTTCTGTCTTGAAAGACAACGGTAGTAAAACGGGTAATAATGTTGCGGCGGTAGGCACTAGCCCTGGAGATGCATTTTCTATTAAAGTGTTATTTGCTAAATGGTACAGTACACGCAAAACAAGCAAAACAATACACACTAAGAAGATATAGTAAGACGTTTTCCAACTTTGATGGTATAACTTCATTCCTCGATTTGCTAATATTACACACCTTATGAGTGACGGGTGATGTAAGAGAATGTGCGTATTGTTTCTGTGTTTGTAAATCTAATCCAGTCACAAAATGTTTTAATGGCTGTGCATCCTGAATGCAATGATTATCTAGTTACCCTATTTTCATTAAGGCGAAACTTTATTATTATTATTATTATTGTTGTTGTTGTTGTTGTTGTTGTCGTCGTCGTCTCAAAGCATAGGCTTTGCAGATATTGTGATGCATCTATCTATCCTTAACTCTAGCTTACCCAGCATATGGAGATTCGCCAACCTATTCCGACGTACAGAAATGAGCGTTGTGCTTTCTGTGAGAGTCACACGTTTTTCCAGTGTCAGTTCAGCTATCAATTGAAAAGACGACCGCCATACTGTTAATGGTAATAGTAAATTAAAGTGGTTCCAGAATGCAGTGCAAGGTAAATTCCTGCGGTCACAGACAATAGATAATAAGAATACAGCGCAAGGATTTCAGGGCTTATTTGCTGCAGTCAGATTTGCAGAAAGTGATGTTAACGTTTTGACATATAATAAATAATAAACCGCAAGCACAGTTTATAAAGTGTACCAATCACGTGATAAATACAATATTTTGCTTATGCCTTTGTAATTATTCTTCATGTGAGTCAGCCACTTTGAAAAAAGGGACCTGTAAATCTTGGAAGCACATGGACAGTTTATATGATAGTGCTCTGTCATGTTTGCTTCCTGCATCATTTTTCATTGACAAAAACGATCTCCCAAAATTCCGTTGCATTTGAAATAGGTGTATGCAGATCTCAGTTTTCTTTTGCTTGTTGTCATGGAAACGATCGTCTATGTGCTATTGCTACGTGAAAAACAGCATATAGAATTAATTATCCCAGAGATCATAGATAAAAAAGATAGAATTAAAGAAACCTCACCGGGAAAATTTTCTTGAACAATATTACCAACTTGCTTGTAATTTTCTTTATTCAGAAGACATCAGTAGTGACATTCCTTGAAATGAGTCGACAAACAAAACTACCGCGAAATGGAAAAATAGTAAAATAAACCCAATGAATAAAAACAGTAACTTGATGAAAATCATTCCATTTTATTTCTTGTGTTACGAGTCTATGCTTTTAAAATAAGTAACAGAAAAGAGTGAAGACAACAAGCTTTGTAAAATTTAACAACTAATTTATTTCCCTAGAAAACAAAGTGAAAAATGAGAAAGAAAAAAAAAGAACTTACGGTATTGCGGATTAAATTCAAAATAATCCAAGAATTAAAGACACAAGTTCTGGTAATATAACGTCCTGATTAAAATTCAATTCAAGTCCCGAAGAGATGCAAAATTGAAGGCGATGACGTCTCTGTTATAGCCCATGAAATACTGAAGTGTCAACAGTCTCTTGTTCAATCACAGAAATATTATTCCAGGTCTGAATTCAGTATAAATTCCAGTGAATGTCTTTATCCAAGAATTTTGTCAGAGCACTTTTGTATTTCCAGAGAGAATAATCACTTGAATTCAATAATTTGAAGAAAATACAATTCAGCCCAAACTGGTCACAACATAATGCAACTTAAAGTGCTAGATGTTAAAGCACGACTGGTAAAATCCTCGCAGTCACAAGTTAATATAGTTCTCTGCTTGACCTCAGGTCACAATTAGAATTTTCTGAAAACAACCATTATCTAATGGAAAATAACCTTCTAGAACGATCTAATGAGCCTTGTTTATTTACAACACAATAGCCTATAAAATTCACTTAGGAATCTGCAAAACGCTGACCCTGATCAACATATTTAGTCTTTATTGTTCACCTGAATAATAAGCTCATACACATAGAGAATAATGAAGCTATTATTAGTTGTTTACATAAATGAAATTAAAAAAATAAAGAAGTCAATCAAGTCAAGCAGAAATGAACTCAATTTTCTACAAGGTTAAGTCCAGCAACCAATGTTACATTACAATAACATATAATGAAATAAAAAAGTTAAAACTAACAGACATACAATTAAATTAAATATACATAACACTTGGTGCTAACTAAGGTGATGTTTTATCCTAAAACTTTTTCATTTCTATTTGTTGGGGGGTTAATACCTTTTGTTTTACTAAAACGCGTACATATTTATTATATTTCTAGTGTCGCTTACTCTTAAAGAGGCGAGAAAGCGCCTTATAAATGTTATAATTTATACCGTTATTAAATATACGATTAATTATCTCTTACCTTGACGAATTTCCCTATTTTCGATCGGCATACGTCTTTATTTTCTCATCATAATAATGGAACACACATAAACTGTATATCTTGAACCAAAGTCGATTCCGATTTGTAACAATCATCTCTGATAAACACTTTCCTCCTTGTTTAATTCTCTGTGCGTGCAGAGAAGAATTTATCCGTTGGTGGTCACATACATCTTTATGTCCCAAATCATTTCAGACACCGATATCTTTATTTCCCAGATTACTCCAGACTCCGACATGTTTATATCCCAAATTACGCCAGCCACATGCATCATGATGCCGTAAATTACTTCAAGCACTTGATGTCCCAAGTTATTTCAGTGAAAGAAATACTTGCTCAAAAAATAGAAATTACCTTCACAAGACATTATTCTCCCGACTGGATGGCGTCACATGAAAATCCAGGTCTAAAATTTTGAAATACTAGCTATAATTCAGAGGTTATTTTTTGGTATTAATATTCGAAGGCACGATTTTCTGTTGCTGTCAGCATGTTTTACAAATTAAACTTTCTTTCTTTCTTTTATTTTTTAGTAGCGCTCGAATTGAAATTTACATACGGGCAACAATATTTATGAAGAATTCTAATTATAATCCAAACAAGGCATCGGCATCTTAGAAACAGTAATCATCATCCTAAGAAGGTGTGTGTATCTTAGAAACAGTAATCATAATCCAAAGGAGGTGTATGTATTTCAGAACAATAATCTTAATCCAAACAAGGTGTGTGTACCTCAAAAACAGTAATCTTAATCCAGAACAAGGTGGATGTATCTTAAAAACAGTAATCATGATCCAACAATTTGTATATATCTTTGACACAGTAATCATAACCCAAACAAGGTGTATTTACTAATAAATAGTAATCATAATCCAAACAAGGTGTATGTATCTTAGAAACAGTAATCTTTATCCAAACAAGGTGTAATATTAATTGCAGAAATTGACGGTACCTTCTAATTAACCCAGAATAATTTTCATCTGTATCTTTTTCTTGATGTGTCAGAATTTTGTATTACATAAGATTTCAAAACAAATAACTATAAAAAGTAAAAATGTTGGTTCTAACATTTTTAATGACATCAGAGATTCAGTGGCATAGTCCTCAATCATTTATTTCAACGGTTACAATGATCTATTGATTGACTGATTGATTGATTGATTTTTTATTTATTTCTTATTATTGTTATTATTATATTGTTTATATTATTATCATTATTATCATCATCAACAACATTAATATCATCGTCATTATGATGATTATTATTATTATTATTATTATTATTATTATTATTATTATTATTATTATTATTTACAGATCTGCCAACAGTCCTGGTGTATCAAAGTGGAACTGTCAAGAACTCCTTTGAATAATTTACAATAGTCCCAGATTAACAGTTTAGTCCAATGAACACTTTCTATTTCCTTTGATTAGTCCAAACAAATCTTCCCTCTCAAACAATATCTCAATACAATATAATGAACGGCTGCAGATTTGATGTTACAACAAGAACACAAGAAATGAGAATAAGCCAATTGTCCAGTCCTAACGATTTATATACAGGCATACGAGGTAAAGACTCCTACGTGACAAACTGCAAATATCCAACATCATAAAAGAACCCACTTGACTTCACACATCCAACTGCGAAAAACGTACTTCTAAGAACCCACCTGACCGACCTGTCCAATGGTATAGATCATCACCACACTTTGCAGCCATGAATAACAATTTTAAAAAAAAAAAATATATAGATATACATACCAATATACATTATGTTGTGAATCAAAATATTATTTTAAACAAGCAACTCTCCATGAAAATTTAAGCTAAAGAAGTAATAAGTTTAAAATCTAGAAAATATTGAAGGTTTCTCGAATGATTTTTCTCAAGGCAACAGGAAATAATATGGTGTGTCGATACTTTTTGATCTCTCTCTCTCTCTCTCTCTCTCTCTC
>JAECUM010085903.1:0-11035 GCA_016617855.1 Megalonaias nervosa | reverse complement strand
AAGTTCAAGGTTTTCATCCTGCTCATATTCTTTTTTCTCTCAAACTCGAAAGATTTTTATATAGTTTTGTCCTTTATGGCATGGAGGAGGAGTAAATCGCAATTTGATATAATATCAGTATTGGTCTATCAAACAGAGAGAGAGAGAGAGAGAGAGAGAGAGAGAGAGAGAGAGAGAGAGAGATTTGGAATGCACAAATTTACGACACAATTTACCACCAGAAGACAACGCTGATTTTATTTCAAGAAAAACCAGAAACTACGTGGAATACATTTTGATCACTCTTTCATTACGCCTTAACATACATAGCATCCTTGTATCAACAGCAACGTCATTAAATGTTAGCATACGTATTACATACAGAACAATCATGACGTGAGCATGATTTCTCACCCATGCGACAGAAGAATCTAGCTGTTTTGCTAACCTTACTTTTCTTATCTCAGTCTGGTTATCTCAGTCCGGTCGTCTTGGTCAAAGTGTCCACGCGCTAGGGACTACTTTTAAAAAATAAACCTTTGTTGTCTTCTGCTATGCCTGACGTAGTTGTTCTAAAATCAAACAACAAAAACAACAACAACAACAAACAAACAAACAAATATATAACAAAACAACATAGTAACTTAAGGACTCTCCATTTTTGAGAAAACACCATACAAAACATTTCGAGAGAGACAGACACATGCACGCACACGATGTTGAGCTTTTTGGTATTACGATAGTTTGTTCCACACAGCATAGTCAGTTTTATCCTATCTGCAAGCCCGACTCAATATATTTTCAGGTCAGCGTCATTAAATGTAGCTAAAGCTACCTAACTAGTTTTAAATACTTCGCGTGAAACAAATTATATACTGTTAGCTACATTTAATGACGCTGACCTGAAAATTGACTGTGCTACAGACAGGATAAAATTCTCAATGCTGTGTGAAATGAACTATGACAGAAAACACTGATCTATGCACATAGCCTATAGACCTATACACTTCATATTCTTCCAACGCTGTTAACAACTACAGAAAACTTAGTAACAGCCAGAAATGTGTTCGGTCAAACATGCTTTATTCTATTTTTTAAGCATCTCAATTGCACCCCAGTTGAATAAAAAATATACCTAAACTATTTAATGACAAATAATGCACTTACCAGCCAGAAGGAATCATTTATCCGTCAACACATTAATCCATAATCAAATTTCACTATAACACTTGCCATATTTCCAAGACAGAAAAATAAATTTTCAAAGAATCAGTGAACTTGAAAGTTTAGCACATGGTTATCCGCTGGGGTCTGTATTTGGAGGGTCTTTTATACACGGAGGTACTTTTACAATCAATATTAATTACAACACAAGTATGTCACAAACAGTTTCACCTCCTCTAAAGAAAAGGAGAGTTATATATATATATATATATATATATATATATATATATATATATATATATATATATGTGTGTGTGTGTGTGTGTGTGTGTGTGTGTGTGTGTGTGATACGGATCTCTAATTACCCGTGAATAACCCAAGCACGGACACTCATGCTACATGTATTTACACTAAAACAGAGCCGTGGGCTGAGTACAGTTTCATTATGTACAATATAATTTTCTAAATTGGAACTAATGAAAATGAAACATTTTGTTGTAATAAATATTAAGTATTTATTGTTAATTTCATATAGCATCCATATATTAAATGTGATAATACCTAAAAACTATGCAACATTTAATGTTATTTTATTTTGACTCACGCATAAAAACTGTGTACTTCGGATGACACGTCACGCCACAGTCCTTATTAACATATTTGTATTAATGCACCGCATGTAAACATTGGCGCGTGAACTATATTGCACAAGGGAGGAGTTCTTTCTTAATTTAAAGGATAATATTGGGTGAGAAAAATAATCTATGTTGGGGTTTGGACCGAGACAAGGAAATCCCCGTCGCGGGGTTACATTATATGTCTCCCCACTCGTCAAGCCTCGTGGGGAGACAAATAATGTAACCCCTTGACTGGGATTTCCTTGTCTCGGTCCAAACCCCAACATAGACTCTAAATATGAACACAGTACTCATGTAATTAAAGAAAAACGTTGAGCACTCGTTCAACAGTTTAGTGCGTACATACATTTGCTCATCAAACATAAGCAACGTCGGACAATTTAGACACACTGCGGCTAAACTTCGAATAAAGTCAGCCTGTCATGCAACTAACTGGATGAAATTCGAACGTACAAGACATGCACTAGGTATGTTAAAGTTTAAGTGTAGTACGTGGCGTTTTACTGTGATCTTACAATGCCAGACATAATCATAATTTCACAGAACAGCGGGTCATTGACAGACGTTATCGCGGCTTACAAATATTCTAGTCTGTTTGACGATGTAAACATAACCGACTCACGATCTATAAAAGGGCACTTTGAACTCGCGTTCCTCTTCATTTAAAAGAGTGGACATTAAAGTAATGAAAACAAACTCTTATCCTTTTCATTCAGCATGAAAAAAAGAAATTACAGCTAGTTCCTGCAGAGTATAACGGTTCTGGTTACTGGGGGAAAACAAGCTTTATTTCGTCAATGTATGTACAGAGTAGCTATTAATAAAGCGTTTTAGGTTAAAAACAGATACATGAAAATGATTAATGATTAAATTTATCACACATGCAATCGTCTAACGATAATTATATGTGTATTCATATGTCATCACAATTTCATATTTTACAGCAGTATTGGTTGAACAAACTGCATTATGCCAACGCTTCAAAAGTAGTACCGTATCATATAAAGCACAACGTAAACAACATAATTTAAAAAAAAAAAAAACATAGCAACCTATTACACATACATGTACATATACCAATCCATACATACACATAAACACACACACACACACACACACACACACACATATATATATATATATATATATATATATATATATATATATTCACACGTACGTACGTACACATCCTGTGGCCAATGCAAATGGTATGTTGCTGGCAGATACTTTTTTTCATAATTTTTTCAGCAAATTAGAAGGACTTAATAATGGTTTGCTATTTCTGGACGAAAAGAGCTTCCCATACTTATTACATAGGATTAATTAGTACAGTAATGAGGTGGTAAGAATTTATACCATTCTCTGGAGAACTGTATCGAGCTCACACTCAGAGAACGGATGTTAGTCAACAGCCAAAGTATCGATACTTTAAACACACAATGCAATACTTGCTGCTAAATCGCCATAAACTTGAAAAGCTGTGTAATTTTGAGGTTCGGAGTACATAAACTTGAAAAGCTGTGTAATTTTTAGGTTTGGAGTACATACACTTGAAAAGCTGTGTAATTTTGAGGTTTGGAGTAAATTACCTTCAAAGCTGTATGGTTTTCGAACGTTTCCAGCATATTTTGTCATTCATCATGTCACAAAACAACCAGTGATGTTAATGGCAAATAAAGACAATCCGAAGATAAATCTGAAATATGTTTATAGTATGTCTACCAAAAAGGCGACAACTAAGATTTGCTGTTACACACCAATAAATAAAAGTCGAAAATATCTTATAATCAAATTTTATTCTTGTGATGCTATATTTTTTATTTCACATTTTTCATAGGGAATAATAAAAACCATAAAATAATACAATATGAAAATACAATTGCAGTTTATTAATAAGCATGGTTACTTTTATTTAAATCTGCAATGTAGAAAATATTAACAAAGCCAATATCATCAAAAAAATAATTACACTTAACTGCCAAGGCCCTCATTTGTACCCTCAAACATAATAGGCCACGTGACACAGAAAACCGTCAGCTCCTCAAGTTTCGTACACAAAACGTTAATTATCCAAGACTGCTTTGATTTACATGTATAGTTCGATTTAAGATAATGAACATTCTGGACATATACAACACATTAACAGTATAAGGTCCTATGACAAACACAATTTTTCTCAAAAGATTATTTTTTATACCTCTTTAAATTCATCTATTATTTATATATTCTGCATTCTATTATATAGTTGAAATAATTACGCAAATTTGCCGGGGGAGGGGGGACTTCCATCAACTTCACCACAACAGTGCAGAGTGAATTGATACTCAAAAGTTTTATTGAGAAGAAAGAAAGTCGTCAACAGTAAAAGAACATAAGCAAAATTGTTCTATTAATAATAAACTACTAAATAAAACTCCAGATATTCCAGAGTCCCAGCTACTGAGTGAATAGGAGCTTTTCGCCTTTTGTTCAGTTGTTCAAACGGAAAAGGAATACCTATTATACGGAGTGTATGGTCTGAATACATTATACTGTTACTTCAGGTGCACTTCTAGTACACGGTCGCCTTAACACGAGTTCTTTTAAAGTACAAATGAAAAAGAAACCCCTGCCGGACGAGTCTTATCACCTTCATCTCTTGATTATCAAATCATTTTACACGTACCTGAGAACAGTAATGTAACCATACTTATTACCGACCCATAAGTCCCCCATGTTATCAATACCTATGGAGAACGGGGAGCTAGTGCCCATAAAAATGGCCCTCTTTTCAAGTTCCGTGTCCATAATCATAAAGCCCCTGAATCTCCCTAGCGGATCAAGTACGTGCACAGTGTGGTTAGAGTAATCCACGATGAAAATCTGTCCGAATGAGTCACAGCACAAGGCATGTGGCGCGAATGCATGACGAGTATCATCTTTTGGGCCACAGTAAGTTGTTTTGAGTTTGCCTCTGGGATCAAATATAGAAACAGTCCCCTTGTTCCTGTCGGATACACATATATCTCCGTTGATATTGATTGCAATTCTCCATGGTTGAATAAATTGACTTCGGTCTCCGATCTCGGAGACGACGTTATCGCTCTCTACATTGATTTTGAGCAAGCTACACGTGTCTCCATTCCGATGGTGGATGTTTTGGACGCAGCAGACAACTATTTCGTCCGAAGACGTAAACCGGAAGCCTCTCGGTACGAACTCCAATTGTATTACCTGTTTGACCTCATAGTTCTCATTTAGTCTCTTCAAACATTTTGTTTCGAAGCAAGAGAGCACAAGATTCCCGTCAAAGTCCACTGAAATATCATCCACCCTGCAACCAGTGTCTACAGTCTTTTTCAGCTCTCCGTCCTTGTTCACCAGGTGAACTTGCGGTCCCCAGTGCCACACCACCCAGGCCTCCGACTCGGACACCGGGCACAGTGACGTCACGAAGCGGGCGCTAGCACACTCTTTGGGTTTGAAAGACGCTATCCTCTTTACTTCCACTCTCCATGGAACATGAACCCTATCAAAAATAGGTTCACTTTCTTTTGCGGACCTCCATGTTGGCAATAAGATGTAAATATAACGATCTGTAGGCAATATTGGAAGCAAGTTCACAATGTCCCTCAGTTTTTTTAATAAAGCAGGTGCTTCGTCTATCACAGTTGTGCTGTTTAGAGATGCGAGGGTTTTCGCTACAAAGTCCACTTCATCATTTATCTTTTTCAAAGCGTTATCCACAGCCAGTATTCGTTCATTGACTCTGTTTGTCTCTCGCTTTCTTTCCTCTTCTATGTCGCGCTCTGCAGAATCACGTAACACTGTTTGGCTCTCAATCTCTTGTTTCAATTGTACGATATTAATCTCCGTTTTGTCGAGATACGAGGTGAGGTCCCTGTGTATATAATTAAGATACTGTACGTAACATTTTGCCAACTCAATTTCTGACTGCAAGTCTTGCTTGCACTTTTCGGCAACAGTGTTGCCGCTTTGTGCACTAACGGTGTTGTCTGCCTCTCTAGCTAGCGTATTTCTAGTAGTACTCACCTGCTGGTGGTTTATTGCAGGCGGGTTTTTTCCCGAGTGTAGTGGTTGGAGTCCAGTATATGAAGAATGAGATGTTGAAATATTATTACCGTTGGAATCCACAGTTTTACTGTCAGCTCGGATTGGCCTCATATTAAATCCTAAACCCGAAAACAAATACAAAAAATCTAAGGTGCGAAAGTATTTTGATATGAACAATAAAGTTTGCAGTAAGTACAATGTTTCCTCTCTGTGAGCCTTGTGTGCACTGACTCAGCGGAACCGACAGCGGGCATATATAAAGTAAGCTGCATTGAGTCACGTGATCAACGAGCGGTAAGTAGGTCTATAGTATATATCAGCTGTGCAATCATGTGTCTTTCCGACAGTTATTACAAACTGTCGACACTTGATTGATTCTAGGTCAAAAGGTGATATTTCACTTCCACAGGGTGTGAGAGTCTAAAGCCAACTGCTTCTTTAGTTATTATTCAAACCTAAAATGTATTCAAGCTGGCCCAGTTTGCACTTTACCGTATATATCACACTCGTGTTTATTCCCCAAACAAGATATCGAATAAAGTATGAAATGTCTCACGTTCATGCCAGTGACACAACAAGAAATTCTCTCCCTCCCTCCTTGCAAAACTTAATTATGGAACCTACTTCCAACAGAAAAGTTGTTTTCTAAATTCCGCACCCACCCCAAAATTTGGGATTCGTCAAGCAGTTGCTACGACACTGATTAATACTCGATTCCCGCAATAAATGATATTTCATTGGATGATACCATGTCACGAAATATATAGAGGAGCTCAAATAGGTAATGGTTTAATATGAAACCAGTTAACGAATGGACATTATTAAAAGAGTCTCTCTCTCTCTCTCTCTCTCTCTCTCTCTCTCTCTCTCTCTCTCTCTTGTTGATGCTATTGATCAGAAATACATTCATTCAGTCCTCGGAATATGGTTCGATGGCCATTCCATCGAGTCACTCGGGCTGCTTCTTCTTGGTTTAAAAATACTGTGTTACTATATGATGATGCGATTATATTAATAGCCAGATAATGCTTTAAAATTAAATATGGAGCAAACTTCTAATATGCTTGGTATACTGAAATTTCCCACAGCTTTATCAGTATCATTTTGGGTACTTTTTTATTTATTTATTTATTTATTTATCATGTCATGATTTATTTATTTATTTATTTAACATGCCATGATAATAAATGCGGACAATGGTCACCAGGGGGATTATTTTTACGTCACACAGCCATCGGGTTCTACTGTAAAGTGAGTTTCTTACATTGTACGTTAGTGCTATATCAGTTTTATATATATATATATATATATATATATATATATATATATATATATATATATATATATATATATATATATATATATATATATATATATATTCATATTCTCGATCTCTCTCACACACACGCACACTCAAAACTTGAACATCAGAACATCAGGTCTGATGAGAAACGCTAAACAATGAGCTATATATTAAATGGCCTGGAACTTTTAATCTAGTTTACGCAATGTCCTCCTTTAAGCCCGCATATGTTACTTTAGTGCACAACTCAAAAGTTTACATGGGCAAGAATCGACCTTGACTGGAATTAAGCGGTTCGCACTGCGAAAGTATTATGTCCATAATAAAAGTTTCAATAATACATGCGTCAAGTGAGGTCCGCATGCAGCACAAAATGTGTTGCTGGGCCACATGTAGTCCGCCGGCTGTATGTTGTGCACCCCTGCTTTGGTATGTCTGGGGATTTTATGTGACGTTAGCCTGTGAGAAATGGCGAGTAATGGACAGTTCATGACCTAAATTATTTCTGATCAAATCAGCTGAGAGTGAACGTGTAAAAATCTTGAAACACATTGATTGTTGTACTTATCCAGGGAAATTTTCCAACTCAACAATAAACGGGAAAATAAATGTTTTATTCAAAGTGGAAATAGCTGAAAAATATACTTATTATTAATGGATATCGAAAACCTGTATCGGCCAGTTAGAGTCGCCACCACAAACTGGTTGTTTAATTTATGTGTGTCAAAAAATGTAATCCAGCAGAAAGTTTAAAATTTATAAAGAGTGAACAAGAATAAGATTGGTAATTTAAGAAAAGAGAGGACGCAAGAGTAATGGCATATAAATGATGTTAACATACATCAAGTGTGTCAAAAAGAAGGAATTTAGTTTATTTGCTGCATACAACAACAAAAAAAAAAAAAAAAAAAAAATTTGGGTTGGATCGTTTGCTTTGAAGGGTAATTTTTTTAAACATTTTATTGTATATGAAGTGATGGAGCTGTTTGGTATTGGACAGGGAAAGTCTAATATTTGGCAGTAGAACACACGAGAAAGTTTTATAATCGCGTAAAGAAGAGTATTATAGAGGCCGATGTAAAAGGTCAAAATATAATTACAGATGGGTAAGTGTTACCAACGTTGCCTTGGAAGCATATATTCCTTGACGAACACAGTGATGAAACAGAGTTGAATGGAAAAATAATAACAGAAGGCGAAGACGATATATAAGCATGTATATTAAGTATGAAATCTATAACTGGAGAGTAGAGTATGTTGGGTCTGACATCATCATCATCATCATCATCATCATCATCATCATTTCCCTCCATAGAAGATTACATGGTATGATAATTAAGCATAATAAATGACTTAATCACAATTATAAAACTTGCATTAAAAATGAACAGATAAATACAAACAAAAACAATTATATACAAATAACGAAAGATGTAAGCAAACTGTGCAGCCTGGCCTCATGTGGATAAGGTCAATAGTAATCCGTAGGAGCGACAGCAACAATATTGTGCATTAAAAAAAATACGAAGATGTATATTTAATACGACTAACATAACATAGTTGGTCTATGCTATAAAATAAAATATTACACTAAAGATAAATTTATTATATCTATCGTTAAATTTTGCATGACCTGCGGACGATGCGAGTTACAAAAAAATCTATTTATAGTACATAGCTTTTCACTGCATCAGCACAGGGACAAATCATTTGGAGTTTTCTTTGTCAATTACACCCATTGCAACCTTTTATGTAGATATTACACCCATTGCAACCTTTTATGTAGATATTACACCCATTGCAACCGTTTATGTAGATATTACATCCACTGCAACGTTTTATGTAGATATTACACCCATTGCAACGTTTTATGTAGATATTACACCCATTGCAACCTTTTATGTAGATATTACACCCATTGCAACCGTTTATGTAGATATTACAACCATTGCAACCTTTTATGTAGATATTACACCCACTGCAACCTTTTATGTAGATATTACACCCATTGCAACCGTTTATGTAGATATTACATCCATTGCAACGTTTTATGTAGATATTACACCCATTGCAACCGTTGATGTAGATATTACACCCATTGCAACCTTTTATGTAGATATTACACCCATTGCAACCTTTTATGTAGAAGATATTACAGCTCATCCTCTTCATTCAATAATGTAGCATGTAGTCTCAGTGGAAAGTTATTAGTCAGGACATCCCAGAATGAGTTTCTGAAACTCGACATATAAAGACATGCAACCCAAATATGATGTATCAAGTCTGTAAAAATATTCCAACATCAAATACGCACATATCGAGCTGAAGCTTGAGGAACAGCAGCCAATAGTCTAGCTATATAAGTAAATAACTTACTCTCTTGTTTTATTTCAGCCGAATGCCTTACTGAGGCAGGTTGCAAAGATTCATGTCCTCGAAGAGAATCTGTCAAAATCTGATTCCAATTTTTGTCCTACCTGGCATTCCAAGAACAATGTCTGATCTTGTGTGTGTGTGTGTGTGTGTGTGTGTGTGTGTGTGTGTGTGTGTGTCTTACGAAGCCTTGTAAATGTTTGGCAAATACATCTGAGTTGCCCTGTAAGTGTCGTTAGGACACCATGGTATCAAGAGTCTTCAATGTCTTGATGTACCAATAGTCTTTAAAAGTGCTGATGTACCAATAGTTTTTTAAAATGTTGATGTACCAACAGTCTTGATATATCACAATGGTATACTCCAGAATGTCTTTGAATGAATTCACACTAATCCCAAAGCAGTGTTCTATTCCAGAATGTCAATATGCACTTTTCAAATACCAACGAATAAATAATAAACAAATAAATAAATAAATAAATGATTCCTCTCAAATGACATCTAAACAAAACTAAAACTATGATCATAGATTCCCAATGACTGATATTAAAAACAGGAACTGAATACTTCATCGTATACATAATAATTTCACTTGACCTAAGACACAATAAAATGCACAGGTTGTGAGTCATTTTAAATATGACAATTCCAT
This sequence comes from Megalonaias nervosa, assembly GCA_016617855.1. Taxonomy (NCBI): domain Eukaryota; kingdom Metazoa; phylum Mollusca; class Bivalvia; order Unionida; family Unionidae; genus Megalonaias; species Megalonaias nervosa. The sequence goes on along the minus strand of JAECUM010085903.1, from coordinate 873 downwards.
AAAATAGTGAACAAGATCGCTTCTAGCACATTCTAAATTCGTAAAGAAGGTTAGGGCTTGTGTTTGTGTGTGTGTGTGTGTGTGTGTGTGAGAGAGAGAGAGAGAGAGAGAGAGAGAGATTTGGATTTTTAACGTAACTTTAACTATTTTCCAGTCATACCGATACGATTTCTAGCACTGGGACATGTAGTATAATGTCCTCTAAATGCTGAGCGCCAAATGCGGCAGCTGCTTGTACCATTTTTGCAAGTCTTTGGTATGACTAGGCCGGGGTTCAAACCCGCGATCTACCGCATCCACGGCGGACGCTCTAACCACTTCGGCCACCGGAGCGATCGGTTAGGCCTTGAACTCGAATCGAAGTAAAGATCATTTTAAAAAATGAAGTCAGGAAGGCCAGAATTCTACCCTCAACCAGGGACAAAAGTCGAGCACACAATATAAATTAAATATACATAAAAATATATACCTATCCCATAAGGAAAAAAAGTGAGGAAATAGAGCTGAATGGAAAATTAATAATAGTAGGCGAAGATAAAATATAAGTATGTATTTTAAGTATGAAAAATATAACTTGATAGTAGAGCATGTTGGTTCTGGCACCAGATTTCAAATTTTAGCATATTCAATACTAAAAAAATTAAGGTTGTTACATGTTTAAAAGTCGTGATTATTTAAGTTAATATAAAAGAACCAAATGTTCGCACTGTTCTTTCATTCATGAAAGTACGTATTTCAGTAGCAGTAATACCAAATAAACATTTAAATTGCGTTTTGATACAAACACTGCAATATCTAATAGTATTTGATAACTGGTGAAAGAAATATCCTGGACATATCCGGTAGATTTGGCAACAATGTGTTATATATATA
>JAECUM010085902.1:0-12698 GCA_016617855.1 Megalonaias nervosa | reverse complement strand
ATATATACTTACGTACGTGCGTGCATGCATACATACATACATACATTCATACATACATAGGGACCCCGAGTGGCCGAGTGGTCTAAGGCGCTCACCGTGTTCCGGATCACTGCCATCTCACCTCTGTCTGCGTGGGTTCGAGTCTCGGGTTCAGCCAGTGTGGGTATGTGAGAAAGCTTGCCAGTAGCTTTTCGTGGGTCGGTGGTTCTTTCCGAGGTTGTCCCGGGTTCTTCCTTCACCATTAATACTGACCGCCATGTATAGCCTATCTTGTGCTGAATAATGGCATTAAATCATACAACAACAACAACAACAACATTCATACATATATTCTTGTGTCAATGGGCAGTTTAAACTTTATATGTTCGACTTCTATGAATGTCTTGAAGTAGTGTCTGAGGAGGGGGGGGGGAATACGTGATGGAGATCGTATTAAGCTAGTGAATGTAACCCACGGACGAAATGATGATTGAACCGGTTGCAGGTGCGTATTTCTTATTGACCCAATTGGCTATGAGAGCCAGCTTAGTTACAATTATGGATAGTCTTGCCCCAACCCTATTTCCATCCAAAAGTCGTGGTAAATTTTCCGGGTTTGTTTATATTTAGTCTGTGAACCAAGGCTTATGATATTTTACATGAATAGTTAGAGTACATTTTGTAACCTTGGGAGTGGTAGTATATGTGTGGAAGAGAAACCTGAATGTGCAGGCAATAAGTGTGTGTGCATAATTAATTCCAGATACAAGATGTACTTTAAACACTGGTAAATTTAATGCACTCGAGGACTAGATGACAAGCAAAATACATAATATTTGTATCCTTGAAGATTTTTTTTTTTTTTATGATTTGCACCAAACCCTGGTTGTCAGTGTGAAAATGGCCCATATGATAACGCTAAAGAACACGGGGTACAATCGTAACAGAATAAAGCTCTGTTTCAATCACTAAGACTTCATGGATCCAAGGAAGGTCAAGGACTGCACCGAAGCTAATAGAACCTGCTCTAACTAGAAAGAAGAAAAGCGATTCTGATGTGTTTTGTTTAGTAACATATTAAACAGACATTTAGTTTTATCTCCTGTTCATGCTAATTAATGATTGACGATTTCAAAACTTTGTCATCTTGGAACTAACTACATGTAGCTGACAGACACTGATCATAATAGTATATGGCTGATAGACATTGATCGTAATAGTATATGGCTGACAGACACTAATCGTAATAGGATATGGCTGACAGACACTGATCGTAACAGTATTTGGCTGACAGACACTGATCGTAATAGTATTTGGCTGACAGACACGTATCGTAATAGTATATGGCTGACAGACACTGATCGTAATAGTATTTGGCTGACAGACACTGATCGTAATAGTATATGGCTGACAGACACTGATCACAATATTATTTTTCTTACAAACAAATACCAATTGTTTTGTTTCAAAAGAACCAGCAACAAAAGAATGGCTTCTAATTCATGATTTATTTTCTTGTACAGATCTTGCGGCTGAACTTCAGCAGACTGTCCCTTTATTTGATTAAACAAACTTTAAAAATTAACGCTAAATCCGTGCTTCTACCACTTAATGAGCTAAACTTTGAAAAGCAACGTTAAAACAGTGCTTCAACCACTTAATGGGCTAAACTTTGAAAGGCAACGTTAAAACAGTGCTTCAACCCATGAGCGAGATAAACATTTGAAAATAGACGTTAAATCCGTGATTCAACCCGCCAATGAAATAAACATTGAAAATCAAGGTCAAATCCGTGCTTTTAATGCTATAATTCATTTCTGCATCACCAATTCGAACACGGAACTCGCTACCAGTTGAAGTAAGAAATAATCCTTCCATATATATTTTTAAAGCCTATTTGAACCGCGATTAAAAAAGACCCCAGTCCATGTTACTATAACACTGGTGATAGAATGCCTCAGATTATGCATGCTAGCCAAAGAACAAATTGTAGTAATTTAAATTACGATTTATATACGAATCATATATTTAATTACTAGCGCCGACACTCCCTGCTGTGATGCTATCTGCCATATGAATAACCCAACAACCCTATTCTCTACACTGTCTGTGGTCATAGTCAACCATGCCAGCGTTGGCTTGCCGCCGTTGTCCATGAAAGAGAGCAGCCGCTGCTCTTCAACGATTGATGGCGTCATAGTTGGCATCCACAATGAAAGTTTTGTCAATCTCACTTTACCAGCATTAAACGCATTAGATCGCCAGATTGCATCATTGTCGGTGGCTTTTCGAACTAGTACAATTGTGTGTTTAGCACCAAAAATAACTTTTCTGACATGTCTGCAGAACCCGAAAATATATGACAGCGTAATTACACAAGAAAATTCTTCATTGCTATTTAACATTGACTGACGTGCTGCGAATCCTAGATTGAAATTTTCATTCATTAATGTAACTGTATCTCCAGCGGCATTCAGTGTTACGTTATTGATCTCGGATTGATCAGTGGTATCTTTGGTAAACATCACTGACCGACCAGCGGACCTTGAATAATCATCGGAATATCTTGCGAGGCCGAGTATCGTCGTGGCGACGTCAACGTCGTCAACGTTTTCGAGACACGATTCAGTGTTTCTTCCGTCCATGATGTATGTGGCACTGTTAAACAACGCCATAACACCATTATTAACAAAAGCAACTCGATCTCCAACTCCATATGCTGTATTATCTACTTTCAAAAGTTGCCCTTCGATCTCAGTGAATGCCTCTGCGGGCAGGAAGTATCTGCTTGTATCTTGCACTTGTAGCTCGATTCGTCCACGTGCGTAAGGTACACGTGCATCATAAGAATAATACTGATAATCACGCACTGATTCGTCTTTGAAGACCGGTGCATCCATGTCAATGTTGGATCAGATACACGCTTGAACATTTTTATTTATATTTGTTGTTGTCTAAAACGACCGTCGAGCCTGACCACTTCCCGCTATTAGACTTGCTGTTATATATTTTTTTTTCTCTCCCGGCGGCTGCTTGTTCTATTGTAGGTAATGGCACTCCAGCTAATTCCTTCAACCACTCATTTGCAGCTTGATTTATTATTTTGCTGGCACTTGGTGGCAACACTTTGGTGCTGGGTAGTTTTACTGGAATGCTTACTTCGGTGCTGGACAGTTTTACTGGCTGTGGTCGGACCGCTTGCGGTCTGCGGTACTAATAGTGCGAGCCTGTCTTTGACCGCCGAGAATGCTTAACCAGCAAGATTACCAACGGTGCCAATAGCCTTATCACGAACAACTTCGATGGCTTTCATACATAATTGTTTTGCAATTGAGATAGCTTTTGGGGCCATCCTTCTAAAAAAATAAACTTGAACAACATCGCCGAATCCATCTCCGTAGATCGTTTTATAAACCGGTAATAGTGAATTTATCACCCTGACGCTTTCAGGTCTACGTTGGGCATTGTGTATAATCATGTTATTTTGTTATCGCCGATCTAATTGATCACTCACTGTGGTGCTTGTCGGTAATTTCATCGATCAGCGCCCGATAGACGCCACTGTCCATGAATGTCCATGAAGCCACCGGTAAATAATCGCTGACAAACAGAAGCTGCTTCATTGATGATTTCGTGGGAATTGTTACCGGCTCGTCTTCCACCAATCAGAATTTCTAGTCGATCAACATCAGCGAGGATGTTATTTGGACAAAGTTTGTCCTGAATCATCTGCGATTCAGTGATCACATTACCACCTTGTTTCCTACGACGCCGATCGCTAGTGGCAAGGCCACTTCCGGTTGCTCCTTCAGGTGGTTCCGGTTCTGGTTCAGGAGAGAGCTGCTGGAGTGCCTCTGATGCATCTTTTCTCTTTTCCTTCGTTGTTTTAGACGCAGTTTTCTTTCTTTCTTCTTTCGATTTTTCAATCTTACGCTTAAATTGTTTTTCTGACTTTTCCCTTTCCTCTTTAACTCGGTCAATATATTCATCTACTATCTAGTTAAAATTTTTAAAATCTACATCATCACTTTTGACCTGCTTAGCACCGGAATAAATGCGATATATGTATTTACTCCAATCAGCACGATTTACATTTTTAATATGTACAGGTTTCACATAAGTTTCATTTTCCTGCCACCCAAACGCAGTATTGTCAAGTATTTGGTTTTTATCCCTGTGTAACTCTTGGTGTTGGTGGTGGTGTCGAACTTCGGGTGGTGGCTGAACTGGTGGTGGTGGTGGTTCAAGACGGCTGCAATATCAGCAGGTAATGTCTCGAGAGTGTTTTGTGTTGCCTTAGTTGCAGCAAACAATTTCTGGGTTGGTTCTACAGTTGGTTTAAATAACTGCTCTGTACCCTCTGTAAATTCCACATGAGCTTCCTGGCGCTGTTGTAACTGTTGTTCGACAGAATCACGTACTGGAAGATAACTCTTTACAGCACCTAGTCGTTTTCGAGCTAATTTTGCCATAGGAGATTCTATAGTAAGCGCAGAATCACTCATTATTATTATTACAACAATGATTTACGTACAGATCACTAAGTCAGCAGATATACAAGGTTTTACTGTATTACAGTAACGTAACGTATTTTGTTTCCCGGATACAATAAATTACCGGGATCTCAATTTGACTCAACAGTTTAGACATTATCATGGTCACGTGACTGCGCTAAAAGTACCTATGCTATTAATAACACACATTGATTCCCAATTGAGGTCATGTGGCTCAATACGCTAATTCGATGAAATTTACAGGTAAAATAGATTATTGTACATTCGCTGGAGAAATCTACCTGTTACACTAAATATAAATTACTTGATAAATAAATTAATCAGTCTAAATGCTTGTGTATGTTTAATGTCTGTCTGTCTGTCTGTTCAGTAAGCGTATGCTCATATAAATTATTTCATCGTATACTCTTAAGCGAGACAGTGGCCGAAGTGGCAAGATTGTTCAGACAAACTTTCGAAGGACAAGTGGAAACATCTTCATGGGTTCGAATCCTAAAACATGGCGTTTGGGACAGATGCTATTATGGTGGGGGAACACGGAAAAAAGACATGGAAAAAAGACGAGATATACTTAAATGGGTAATTGTAAACTTTTGAAAACTAATCAAGTGCAACTTACCTGGCCCTCCCTGAGCCCCAAAGAGCGTTCGTTTTAAAGCGCCCGGGATTCCCTTTTTGGGGGGTGTTTGATCATAAATTGTTTTGGACTTGAAATTCAGCCTGGACAGCCCTCTGAATCTCTAAAATTTCGTTTCGCACTTAGCGATTCACCGGGCTTTGGGGGGGGGGGGGTATTCACGTACAATGGAAAAAGAAAAACTCTCTGAATCTCTAACAATTCTCACTCAGCGATCTAACAATTGCAATGGAAAAAGAAAAATACAACAATTATCCAAGACTTAAGAGATATCCAACGTCATTCAGCCTGGTCGCGGGCACCTCCTTTTGCTATTTTTCTTTTACTTATTTTTTTTTTTTTTTTTTTTTTTTCGCTTGGTCTGGCCGCCATATTCCTCTGTTCACCCCGCCCACCATGTTGTTCATATCGTGAATAAAAATATCCACATTTTATAGCACATACAATAGCATCACGATGTGTCACATAAATCTGATGTTACTATGCGTTAGTCATTCCAACGGTTCCATGTATTTTTTTACGTCATTTTTTTACTTGGTCTGGCTGCCATATTCCTCTAAAGCGATCAGTGAGATTAATTACTGCTTCCTTACATTGATTAAAAGTTAGTTTATTATATCCATTTACTCTAAGTACGGTATTTTATATTTTTAATAATGATACAGGACTGCCCTCTAATTATCTGTTTGTCCGAAACTACATTCTATCTTTAGATATGAGGTCACACGATGGCCACTGCCAAACATATATACTGTTCAATATTTCATATTGCTATAACGTTACAGTTGCTTACTGCAAATATCGTGTACTGCCTCCTACACCTTCATGTATATTACATAAAAGAAGGATTCAATTCAGAATGTGTATTTTGAAAAGAATTTACAATATCTATCGTATATCAATGCATTACTAACGTTGGGTTATGTGTATGCGTATCAATGCATTACTAACGTCGGGTTATACGTATGCATATCAATGTTTTACGAAAATGTTCTTCGTAAACTCTTAGCAATGTTCTATTCCATGGCCAGAATAAAAGAGAGAGAGAGAGAAGAAAGTTCTGGCTCTCTTAAAGTGAAGTAGGTGTCACGCAGAACGGTGTAGGTACGTCTACATCTTGGGGAAAGCTTGGCAGTGCAAGAGATACACGGGATCCTGTAAGAAGACAGACGAGACCTCTCTAATTCTTGGGACTAACAAACTTTATTGATATAGATAGATATATAAAGTCACATTCCGGAGACACAACTTATAAAACCTTTATATTGAAAAATACATAAGATATATATTGAGTACTTTTCCTTCGATCTTACCAACTTCATACGTTTTTGTGATTTCTGTATTTTAGAATATAATACAAATAATTATATATCGATTGAATTTAAAGAGCATAAAATTCAATAGTTGCGATTAATGCAACAATCATTTTAAAGAAATATATTTTACCAAATTTAAATTAGAATACCGATTTGAAATTGATTACTAAACATTATTCTTTATTACTTAAAGAATATTTTATTCCCAAATTAAATCTTAGCATGAAGTTGGTAGCGAATTCATCTTTTCACCATAATACAAATACAAATGAATATAAATTCTTAAAAACAATTAAACATTCCATTACATTATAATATTAAAATAAAAAAAGAACTCACAAGAATGTTGTAAGACTAAGAAGGTTACAACAGAAATCTTTAACTTTAAAGGTACTTATTCTTTAAGAATTTTACGAACACAAACGATTCTTACCTGTAAGAAGACAGACGAGACCTCTCTAATTCTTGGGACTAACGAACTGAAGATACACGCAGCTTCGGCGCTATTTATGCTGCCACAAGATACCCCTGGCCATATTTGGTAAAGAAGTTGGTACCAAGTGTATCATGCAAGCAGCGCGTGTACCGTCCCAAACCAGAAAGAGGCCCCAGCCTATCCTGATGGAATCGAATGTGTTCATTGCGTCATAATCCGCCTAATAAGCATTTTATTCGTCTCAGGAAAGCGGTTGAACCCTAACTTACTAAGTCAGAAAGAACTTTAAGAATTTTTACCACTGAGTGTTGTTTCTGCTGAGTTAGCATACGCATGTATAATACAGGAGAGAAGATTTGTACTTGTTTGTAAAGGGAGCAATCTTTATCAAAATAGAATATAGTTATAGAAGGCAAATAAAGTTAATTTCCATATTTTTTTAGTGGAAATTACTCCCAATATAATTTAATGAAAAATTAGTCCAATGAAAAATTAGTTTTAGTACAATTTAGAGAGAATTTCAATGTTATTATTTTTACTCAAAAATTCTATCCTAATAAATGCATTACTAACGTTGGGTTATATGTACAGGATCTCAAGTGGGTAATAATTTAATATTGAATTTTTGAAACGAGTTGAATAAGTTCCAGCTTTTTGCGAGTCTTGGCGAGATGGGGGATGGGGAATGGTGTGATGGAGAAGTGTGGAATGGAGAACGATGGGATGGAAATAAATTAACTTTTAATCAATGTAAGGAAGCAGTTATGTATGGACATTATTCAACGAGTTTTATAAATTTAATATTAAATCATTACCCTTTTGAGATTCTTTTTGTCACATAGTTTCAGTGGAAATTATTTAGATGGAAAGAAGAAAGAATAATTTCGTTGATTCTAACAGACGATTCACCTTTCATTTGTTGTGCGCAAAAAATAATCCCAATCAAAGCTGAACTAATATTGACGTTTAAAAGTAGATTATATTTTTCTTTCAAACTATAAATCAAAGAACAAGCGTCCTTCCGAATAAACAGAACATTTTACACAGACAAAATCATTTTCAACACGGAATGTCCAATGTGTGTGATGTCGCATTGTTTGATGTACTACCCGTAAAGTTGACGATCCATGTTTACGCAATCTTAAAGTGTTACTTTCGCAACTAAACATTACACTCATATTGCGATATTCCAATGAAAGAAGGATTACTGGATGCAGAAATTCCAATATTTACTGTAATGTATTTGTGACCGGATATTTGCAGTGTTTGAGTTGGAACAGTAGACTACAGAATATGCAAACAAATTTCATTCTGACTAGGAATTGCATCACATATTTACCGCTTAAATATGCAATGGTTGGATAAACATCTGTCAGTTTGGAAACCTTTTTATGTCCACATTCTTCTGTGAACAGAGGTGAGTTTATTTACTTCTTAAAGTTAACATTTAAACAACGCTTGTATATAGGGTGCATTCAATGTTACAAATATACCGCCTCCCTCAACTCCACCCACACAAGCAATACCCGTAGTTTTTCTTCTTCTTGTTATTGTTTTTGTCTTGTGGTTTTTGCCTTTTTTCATGTGAAGATATGTTACACAAGACATAACAATCCCCCTTGGGGGTAAATTAGCCATATTGAAATAGACGAGACCATTTTTCTCCATTTCCCTTTCGCGAGTCGATTCGAAAAATGGCGGCCAAAAGTGTTCATTGAAAACAAAATATTTCAGAAGGCGGGGTTAAAAAAGTTTTCCTACGATCGCAGCCAATCAGTAAAGAGAATATTGCACAATAATTTCATGGGCTTATTTGGACCAATCAAGATCACATAAAGTTATATTTTAATTTGTGGTAATATCAGAATATCAAACTGCACATACTATAGGAAAACTACACCTACTGTGTGATAAGTATGCATATCATACTAACGTTAGGTTATAGTGGCATATCAATGCATTACTAACGTTGGATTGTATATGGCATATCATACTAACATTGCGTTATATGTGGCATATCAATACATTACTAACGTTGGGTTATATATGGCATATCAATGCATTACTAACGTTGGGTTATATATGACATATCATACTAACGTTGTGTTATATATCATATCATACTAACGTTGGGTTATATGTGGCATATCAATGCGTTACTAACGTTGGGTTATATTTATGCATATCAATGCAGTACTAATGTTGGGTTATATTTATGCATATCAATGCATTACTAACGTTGGGTTATATTTATGCATATCAATGCATTACTAACGTTGGGTTATATGTGGCATATCAATGCATTACTAACGTTGAGTTATATATGGCATATCATACTAACGTTGGGTTATATGTGGCATATTATTTATCAGTAGTTGTGACGTTTTGCAACCTCTGATTTAATTGACTGTGTTATTTTGCACAGAGCAAACATATTATATAGTATATTCGTTTGCATAAGTCGTACAGCTAAATATTTATGCAAATAATGTCACATATGTGCCCCCCCCCCCCCGGCAAAACAAGAGCAAAGCCCACGCAGTTGTTTTTCACTGTCAGACCAAGATGAATTTCTCTCTCTCTCTCTCTCTCTCTCTCTCTCTCTCTCTCTCTCTCTCTCTCTCTCAATAATAATAATAATAATAATAATAATAATAATAATAATAATAAATAATAATAATAATTTGTGGCACTGTTTTCACTATGACAATCTACTTTCGTTCACGTCATGCCTCGTCGAAGAGAAACGTCTTCCATAATTTCCAGATGAGTGAAAAGGGCAATAATATATAGGTCAACTCTACCTCTCCACCCCTAGAAATGCAGCCAAACAATTCCGATAGGCATTGACTAAACCAATACACCTCGAATAGCAGCTAATCCGTTTCGATAGGCATTGACTAAACCAACACGCCTCGAACAGCAACCAAGCTATTGCGATAGGCATTGACTAAACCAACGCACCTCGAATAGCAGCTAATCCATTTCGATAGGCATTGACTAAACCAAAACACCTCGAATAGCAGCTAATCCATTTCGATAGGCATTGACTAAACCAACACACCTCGAATTGTAGGCAATTCATTCAGATAGGCAGTCACTACCCCTAGAGGAGCAGAATTGGGGGGGGGGGGGTATTTGCTGTGAATTACTGACAGTGAATGGGTGCAAAATTCGAAATGCAATATCATTCAGTAACACAATGCTATCGTTGCTGAATGTGTTTGCTTGGCCACATACAGTATACAAACTGACAGTAAGAATTAATGATATTTATCGCAACGTTTTAATACGACCATTTCCCCTTGGTCTGCAGTAGGTATTATCCTTACATTTGCCATTGATTTTGTATCATTTTCAAATGTAAATACTGTGTCTACAATGGAAAAATTAGTCAAGATGAAAAACATTGCATTGTAAATCAGTCTTTAGAATGAAAGATACATTGTGCAGACTATGAAAATCACGTGACTCGTAAAGCAAGATTCTAAGACATGTCAACTGGTGCGGACACGCTCACCATTTTTTTCTTTTAAATTTAAATCTGAGGCCACTTCAATGGAGAGTGCATGTAGCGTTACCAATGTGTCTCCGTCTCCCCACGTTCCGTTCCAACTGGTCAGGCCTGTCACAGATTTCATTTGTACTCATTAATATAGCAAGGCCTTCAAAGATGGTAATCAAATTGATATGTATCTACATGTGTTCACTGATTTCAGGCCAAGTTTTATAGGATTATTTCCACTTCTTTGCTTAGAAAAAATGTTTTTCCTTTTCTTTTACGCACAATAATTTTGAAACACTTGATGTATTGAAATCAAATTAGGTAAGGACTTAATGTATTGAAATCAGATCAGGTAAGGACTTGATGTATTGAAAGCAAACTAGGAAAGAGACTTAACTTTAAGAAGACCTAGGTCATTCTTGACTTTCGTTGTTCTACAGGTACAGTTTCACGGAATTATGGCCACCTATTCCACAGGTAAAAATTTTACGAAATTATGGCCATCTACTCTAACGGTAAAATTTCACGGGATTGTGACCACCTATTCTACAGGTAAAATTTAATGGAATTATGGCAACTTAGCGTGTGTCGTTAGACCTTTTGTTGTTTGCTTGCTTTAAGTGACTTGTCACAATTGTTTAGCCATCATGCATATCCATCCAAGTCTCGGGACAATCGGTAGTCTGTAAAAACTTTCAAATCTCGATGTGAATTTATCTGGGGAGTAAAACTAAATAAATAAATAAATGTGCTTGTCTTATTTGATTTACTTTTTAAGTTGGAATTTAATGTGATGTATATTTTAATACATGCAGTAGCTTTTTCTTACATATTTAGAGTGTGAAAATTATCAGTGTATATGTAAGAATAAGGGCATTATGTCATATTTAATCCATATTCAGGTAAATTTGTCATTGCCATGACCACCAATTTCATATTTTGATATTATTCTCTTAGACATATGTATCCAAAGGACATTACACATAGAGATACGCATACAACGGACAGACATTACATACAGATGTATATATACAACGGACAATCATTACATACATATGTATGTATATAACGGACAGACATTAATTACAGATGTATATATACAACAGACATTACATACAGAGATATGTATACAACGGATAGACGTTAAATACAGATGTATGTACACAACGGACAGGCATTACTTACAGATGTATGTATACAACGGACAGACGTTACATACAGATGTATGCATACAAGGGATAGACATTACTTACAGATGTATGTTCACAACGGACAGGCATTACATACAGGTATATGTATACAACGGACAGACACTACATACAGTTGTATGTATACAACGGACAGACATTACATACAGGTGTATGTATACAACGGAGAGACATTACTTACATAATGAGGAAATATACCAATGAATTGGAAGCTGTAATATGACAAGTGGTCGTCTAATTAGGTTATTTTCACTTGAAGGTAAGTTTGAACTTTTCAGTATTTGTGTTCGACCGCTCCGGTGGCCTATTAGTTAGAGCGTCCGCCTCGGATGCGGGTGGTCGTGGATTCGATCCCTGGCCGAGTCATACCAGAGACTTATAAAAATGGTACTAACAGCTGCCTCGCTTTGTGCTGAGAATTAAGAGTTTAGTGTTCGGACTGGTCGGCCTGGTGTCAGGATAATGTGACTGTGCGGCACATCATGCTACATGTCTGCGGCATGATGCCCCAGTGCTAGACATCACTATAAACTGCCACACTGCAGACACCGTAGCGATATGACTGAAAAATTGTTACAGCTACGTTAAAAATCCAAATCACACACACACACACACACACACACACACACACACACATTTGTATTCCATTTTCTCTAGCATTTATAAATATTCACTCATTGTAGGTGGCGCATCAGCATAAACAATTACATAATATTATCCAGACTGGAAGTGAATGGTGGGATCGTGAATGGGGGGATGGGGAAGAGTAGAATGGAGAACAGTGGAATGGAGAAGGGTGGCATGAGGAATGGTGGCATGGGGAATGGTGGATGGGGAATGGTGGCATGGAGAACGGTGGGATGGAAGATGGTGGAATTGAGAATGGTGGATTATGGCTTATTTCGCTTCAGTTCTTGTTAAGAAACTCCTTGTATATTTCCTCACTGCAACATTAGGTTTAAAATGGATCTTGTTGTCAAATTATTGTTTTCTTCACTCCTTCGCCTTTATTCTGCATTTGTCAGCATTAATTTGCTATGTGATAGAGTTTAGTAAGTCACGAGTTCGTAGTCTCTCGAAAACAATATTACATTCATATATAT
>JAECUM010085897.1:0-10850 GCA_016617855.1 Megalonaias nervosa | reverse complement strand
ATATATATATATATATATAATGTTAATTCTTTCTTCTTGGAATCTCTTTTGCATCATTCATCATTTCTTTGTATCTTCAGACTTTCTGTGCTCTTCGTGTATATATTTAATGCTTTAGTAGCTGTTCAGATAAATAGAATATATTTTGTGTAGATACACATGGTAATCCTTTTGTAGCAAGTTTTCACATAAAATAAACTGGTAGAATACAGCTTGGTTTCGAATCATTTTATATCTACGCCATGGTCAATATTTTGGTGTATACTCTTTTCTTTGAAGTTTATTGGTTTTTGAGTGAACTAAATTCAAGTTATATACTTGACATTTTATATTATTATATTATATCTAAATCGGTTTTCCTTTCAAAGCGCTCAGCTGCTCTTGCTGTTGTAACGTGAACAGCTCCCGCTGTTGCCAAAGAGAGCAGTATATTTCTTATGTTGTAAATGTCTTGGGAACATGTTTAAGCATAAGTTTGGGCACTTATATTGAAGATCATAAGATATTTTGCTTTCAGTCAAACACATTTCTGTAATTGTGTTTAAGTCAGTATAATTACAGCATTATAACTTTCATTCGTTTTTTGTATTTTCCTTACTGGTCGATGTTTTAAATATACATTGTGCTATATTTCCTTTCGTTATAATTTATTATAATATATGGTTATATAATATCAAGAATCTTGCAATCATTGCATTTAAAGTCAGACAAAAAGTCATTTAAGGTATCAAAAGAGCAATGAGGAAGAGTACCTGCTATAGTGTTTCCGTATTGAAAATTACCACCTAACTCCCTGTAGCATTAATAGCGCTGGTACTCGCTATATTTATATCATCATGCTTCTTAAAATTAAACCAAAATATAGTCTATGTAGTTCCAAATTAAAATACATGTTTATTGGTGCCAGTGTTAAAGTCGACATTTTCATTCAGTTACAACATCATTTAATATCATATAGAATGATACTTATATGTATTTGGTTCATGAAAAGTGCATTGTAATACACGCGGAGAATTTGGAGTAGTATTAATTAGAAGAAAAAAATGTGTTTAATCTTTATCATCAAAATATGATAGTCTTATTTCTGGTCATTAATTATGGTTGTACTTTTGAATGCTATAAACACACATCTGGGAATTTGTACAGGTGCGTTTATAGTGAGTTTCTATGTTGACTTTCTATTATTAGCGTTATATTGTTGTCGATATTCTTCCATCTGTTCAAAATACATGTGTTTAGTATAGCCAGCAACTAATTATGTTCAATATCATTTTGCTATTGACAGCGACATTTCAAGTGTAAGCATCCATAAGGTAATATCACTAGCAATAACTATTCCCTGCTCTAATTACTGTCGTAACCATATTGCGGAGATGGATTTCTACTTAAAGTTATGGAGTGTTTGACAACACAAAGTTTATATCACGACATACACCAACTGCACTGGGTAATGGTAAAAGCACTTGTTTGTTACCTGCAGTGAAACGCCGTCTTCTTTTAAATCCTTCATAATTGACAATTTACACAGCTGTATTTAATATTGCTCTGAAAATGTCTGCAGTACCATCTAAAACAGCTACTGTATTATATTCGATAGCTGTCGTTTAAAGGTGGTTTTCTCATATCGGTCATTAATTTTTCATGTGGAGTTTATGATACCTTTTGTAGTGTTGGCTACGTTCATTCAGAGTGTTTTACTTAATCCCGACTTTCCTAAACCTATTCTTGTTTTATGTTATTCCCGAAAATATGTTGAATTGTTTTCATGTGGTGTTTTGCATTTTTGCATTTTTGTCCTGTTCGTTTACTCGGCTCCAACCCAAATCATCGTAATATTACGCAATATAAATATGAAGATTCGTAATATTAAAGCATTGATACAACCTGTTTGTGAACGTGGTGCAGAAATAAACTAATAGTCATCCTGATGTCAACAAGTCTATTAAAAGTTTCATAGGTAATCAATTTCAAAAAGTTGTTGAATAATTACTAACATTAGTTAATTAGATGTACAAACAAAACTGAAAGAACTTCAAACAGAAATAAAATAAATTTACAATATTTCAAACAAAAAAGGAAAATACAAATACAATAAAGGAGAAATAAAAACAGAGATAAAAAAAACAGGAATACAAGTACGGCGGTTTCCATCAGTTGCGCCAAAAATCGACATTTTCACTCCTTTTTTGTGTTACTGGCCCTGTTTGCTTTGGCTTCCGTTAAATATTATAGGAATTGGAAACTGATAATAAACGAAACTTGGCAGAATGTATATAGTAATTGCATTTATTATGTTGTTGAGTCATACAACTTTTCTGGATTGCCTTCTGAACTAGTTTTGCACTATATCAAATCAAGCACTCTGGGAGAATCAAGTATGAGGATAGCTAAACTTGTATTGACTGGTTTTTCGATTATTCTCTCCCTAATGAAGCAGTCATAAAAGAAATCAATTTCATATCTGTACTTGCCATTGAGGGGTGCTACAACTGATTCCGAAGCAGTTATATGGTATTGGATTTAAATGTTTTTTAGGTCGCAGATCGTAACTATCTGGAATTTTATTTTCACTCTTGATACCTGCTCAACGCTCTTATCTTGATCGAATCAGTTAGCCACAAGAGATCAATTGTTAAACGCTATTGATATCAATACATAAACTAGTGTTTTCTACACTACATTTATGGCGCCCTGTATTAAACTCTATTTATATGTGTTATAAATATGGGCCGTAGTTATTAAACTTTCTGCTCTGTTCTTACTTCTGTTTAGCTTTATCTCTAGAACATTGAACCTAAATTGCTCACAACAACGTTTAAAGAATGTCGCTGTACCTTCGTATTAAACGAGAACAAGAAAACCACTGAGTACAACTATTAGCGACCGAGAGCTAGCATTTAAGAAAGCAGTTTGTTTCATTCTTGTCAAATATTAAATAAGGTATATAGGCACTTTTTAGATTATTTGAAAGAAAAGGGATATAATTAAATAATTTTCTTATCGTTTTACGTTTTAAAATTTTTCATTGGTTGTTGGATTTAAGACATCTTTTTAAAAAGAAAATGATGTAATCTGAATGCGCTAATATATACAATATGCATACCACTGAGCTAGGAAAAACAGTTTCATTTTTAAAGAGTAATTTCGTCCGTTGTATCATGTTGGATCTATTGATAATACACTCATTTGATAACGGCATATTATTATTATTTACAATATTACAAAATCACTTACAAACAACAGTCAATCTATTTCTCTTTTCAACAAAACGAATAATAAAATTAAAAACACCGTACATTTGTGATCAAATCCTTCAGCAAAATATTGAGTTCCCAAGGCTAAAGAATAAGATATTGTTTCATGGCTGCAGATCGGCTTAATTTAATTTTTATCTAACATCCCACATTGACCAACGTTTTTTCAATGTATGATAAGACAGCAGTTGCAAGACTAAATTATAATTAGAGCTAATAGGCTTGGTATTCGTATTGGAAATTAATAATATATATAGTTAAAGAAATATCTTTTAATAGCATATTTTCATTCTAGATGCTACTGTGCAATATCACAAGAAGCATTCGTTGAATAAGAATTTTATTGACCGCAAATTCAAAAGCATCGACTCCACACAGACAATTCATATATCACATTTGCTGCTACCACTGCGGCCAAAATAAAGTGAAAGATTCGCAGGACAGCGTTGTACGTGCCGCTATTTCACCTTCACAACTCATAAACTCAACGAAACAGGATGTCATCTCATCAGACTAATTTTTGGCATCACAAGGAAAAGTTTGTTCTTTTTACCATGCCCTCGTTTGGCGTGATGTAATGGAACTATGAAAGAGTCTCGATCAATGCAAATCAGATAATTATGCAGACATCATCTGGGGATAAATAACTTGATTGATGCAGACTGTGTACATAAATATATTTAGATCTATGTTACTTGTTCGCCGTAATGAAATTTGTTACGATAAGACTGGGCTGCATTTGCATCAGTCTTTCTAAAAGTATACATTTTGTTTTCTTCGACATAAATGTAAGGATTTTAAAAATTTATTTAACATTGCTTTTCTTCGCTTATCTTTAGAAATGCCCAAATCGCCTTTTAGTTTACGAAATGTTTGGTTCAGTTTTCCTCGCCCTTTGTTTTTGGTTGATTTAGTAAGAATAAATGCTGATGAAGGCCGAGTAACCATGACTTATAGACAAATAACAATTTAAATCTCTCCGGACACAGTAAACACTCGTTTTCTAGATTATTAGTGTGGAAAAGAATCCCTTGTGCTCGAGCAGTCTCATTCATTTCATCTTATTAATTCAAACGAACCCAATTGTTGTTTCTCTAAAGAGCCCAATGTCTGTACTAAAGATGAAATTTAAATAAACATCACATTTACTATCTCACAGTTAGGAAACGCAATTCATGCGAGAATTCCTTTACCTTCTACGAAAGTTTTCAAATATCTCTCAACTAACAGACCAAGACTATATGGAAATTTAATTTTAGTGGTAGTTTTGATTGATCGCTTATAGGCAAAGCTGTCATATCAACCAAAAAAGACTAATACAGTCTTGTGCTATTAACAAAACGAGAAACAATTTATAACAAGATCCAGTTTCAAGTAATCAGATTAGTAGTAGTAGTAGTAATTATTGCCACCCATAGCATGCATCAGACTGGTTGGATCAATTGCACATTCCATGCCTTGTTAGAAAGGAATTAGGTATATTTCTCCATTTTTTCTCTCAGTACCTGAATATAGAATGGCATATTATTGTAGATGTTCGAGTTGAGTATCTGCATCAGAAGTCATTGTTTTCTTTTCTTTTTCGAAGACACAAATCATATGAATTTTCCTTCATCAAATATCACTTTAAAAGCTTTCAGGCATTTTGGAACGCTTTTACATTCAACTTGTTTGCTTCATATTAAAAATCAACAATATTTACTGAAAACTTCATGAGTTTAGAACTATAATAACAAAATCAATTATTTATAGTACATTGCTATTACCAAAGTTTAGTGTAAAATATCAAATATACAAAATATTAACGAAATCAGCTTGACTTCATCCGGTATAATTTTGGAAAAAATTGTTATTTTGTCGTGTGAGGATATACTCGGGCACAGGATAAACACTCGTCTACTGGTCCTGAGCGGGTTAAAATTGGCTGCCCCAAGTAAACGTTACTACGTACTGGTCCTTAAGCTGACTTTATCAAAAATTGCACCTTACGAATGTATTTTCTCTTCGAACCAAGCGATCAAGTTCAACCTTGCTAACATATGCCGTGCGTCGGTAATACTTAACTTAAAAACGTAACCTGCTTTCGTTTGGAAAGTCTAGAACATGTTGCAAAGAACACCACGTTTTACACCGGAACCAGATGTAAGCTTGATATTAAAATGGGCAAATATTATGAACATGCTTTGCTGCAGATTCACGATCATCCCTTGATTTCTTAATGGCGTTGCATTTACTGTGCCAGTTTTAGAGTAAAATATATTTTTCAGTGAACTTTAATATATCTTTATGAGTCAGACCTTTTAGAAGTTACGAGACACAGAATGTCAAACTTTGTGTTATTATTCATCTGGTCAGACTATGTTACGTTTGCAGCAGGTTACATGTTTGTTCAAGACTGAAGCTGTATTGATACACTTTCATGCCAAAATGAAGACTCCGGTAGATATTGCTATATGATGAATTGATAGATTGTCATGTCAAAGCGAAGATGCCAGCAGATATTTCTATAAGCTTTATTGATACATGTTCATTCCAAAGGGAAGGTGCCATCAGATATGTACAGAAGCTGGATTGATACAGTGACATGCCAAATGGAAGATGCCAGCATATATCTGAACGAGCTGTATTGATACATTGTCATGCCAAAGTGAATATGCCAGTATATATTGTTATAAGATGTATTGATACATTGTCATGTCAATGAGATGATGGCAGCAGGTATTTTTATAATGTGTATTGATACAGTGGCATACCAAAGGGGGAAGGGGACGATGTCAGCAGATATTCCTATCAGCATGCTTTTGCGTTTTACAAGATAAATGTTGCAAATTTACATATCAGTTGGCATTTTAAGTGTCTCAGTCGATACGCAACCGACTTTACGCAATTTGTAATTTGCTGTTGTGATCTATTTATAAAATAAAAATGTCACGACGAAAGCCCATTGGTTGAAATATATTTGGGTTAATGACCTAAAACAGATTTAATTCTTTCGGCCATTTGTCAATCTTCCTTCACATGGCGCCCTTGTGCAGCTCTTTCTAAGGAACTGTTGACCAAACTGGATCATTTAGTACAAACGTTGGTGACATTTGTCTTGTGAAAAGTCATTACATGCTAATGTAAACATATGCTGGCATCTTTACGTTGACGTCATAGCGTGTTTAAAATGCTACATAATCTTGGGGCAAAAAAAGCATAGCCATCTCAAGCTAAACGTAAATCGTAAAGGTTTGATATTTTCCGTCTTGTAACGTCTCCCATATCAAATGCATAAAGCTGTGTAGTAGCTCATTGAAAATTGAATTTAGGATATTTAGAATACTGAAAGTTTTCAATACAAACGAAAATATCGCTAAAAGATGCAAGAGTTATATATGCAATTGCACTTTCTGGAATCGCAAACTTTTTGTCTATTTAAATGTTTATCTAAGGACATGTGTAATTGGAGCATACGATTTTCAGAGTTGTTACCCATTTTAGTATCAAACTTATTCGGTCGGTCACCCCAAATAGCATATGGACTAAACTGAAGGTGAGGTCGATATGCCTTTGTTGTGCAGAAACACTTGCCCATGCACTGCCATAAGCCCTACATTACCATACAATATTTATGCAACATGTTACTGTTATATATAAATTCGGGCACTAGTCAAAGTCAGCTAGAATTTGTAACTTTTCTCAACTATAATAACTAGTATTTTTTATTTTTATAACTATAACAGTCTTTGTATATTTTTCCTGTTATTGCCTCGAGCACTTATGTCCCCTATTTGTCAAGCTTTCACTTGTACAACGCCTAAACTGGGAATTCAGTATCAAAAGGCCGTTAACTAGTAATATACGTCTCCTGACTGTGTAGTCAGTGACGTCATTCACGCAGCTGTAACACCATTCCCATTAATTCTAGGTTGTAAACTACCTCTAAACTCATGTGATATGTTAAGTGTTTTACATCGGCGTGGTACATGACGGATAAAAAGTGCAAAACTTTTGCAGCTTCTTCAAAGATGGAATGCGATCACGAACATCAACTTATACATTTTGATGTCTGATTTTTCTCATACAGTTCATGTCATTATTTTAATGATTTTCATGAAATAATATGAAACCGCTTTAATATGACTCCATTGGAAACTTTTCTAAACAAGAATGTCGAGGACTCTGTGTACTATTAACAACAACTTCATCACTTGACACAAGAAATGGCTATTAAAGCTTTTATCTGTCTCACTTCAACATAATATTGTCAGGAAAATATATGTTCTCTTTGGTAGCTCATTGCCAATACGCTGCACGTACTCTGTATTAAAACTGAGGCAAACAGTGCATCCAATTATACACAGTTAATATAACGCCACAGTTCCAGTCCTACCGCAGGCGACAAGACAGCAGTGTCTTTCTGACAGACGCATGCATATAGCAAAGAATATAATTTATTCCAGAGAAAAAAAAGTATATACTTTAGAGGGAATTACACATAAAGTATTGAAGATCATACAGGGAACTATGATGCTTCCAGAGGAAAGACCAAACATTTCATCAAAACGTTTTATTAATGGAAGGAGTTACAGACCTCCCAAAATCTGCCCTTCTATTGTTATGTTTAGGTACCTGAAGAAAACTGAATAATAAAGCGACGTGTTCTTGAAACGTTTCTGGTATCAAACTCAATATCAATCCTTAAGCTTGAATTTTGAGGGTTTTCTCCCTGACTGATAAATTTTGAATGCGTATCTCTCTAATACCCGTTTGTGTCTTGATCCTGAAATTGAAGTTTTTGAGGGCACAATATACATATCCTTTCTATTCATAACGCTATATGCTACGAATTTCATTGTAATTAGACACGACTATCATAAAGTATTTTTCCAATTAATGTTGGTCCTATTGTGCCAGCATATAGTTCCATGGAGACAATTTATTATTCCTTCGACCGTTATATACTACAACAAACACTTTGCAATAAAACATTCATTTGGTTAACCAACTGTCTAGACATCCTGATATTTACGCTCCGTCACAATCACACTCACAATAGTACAGACACCATTGCTCATTTTGCAGAATGATTTACATCCATTCTTGCAGCCGAAACAAATCAACATCCAAGTGAAAGACGTATCTTGTTCCAGATCTATCCCGAATGGTTCCAAGCGTTCCTCATTTCCTTTAACTCTGGAAAACACGCCTTCAGCATTAACGATTGACCCAATCAGAACTACTTGGCACAAATAACGCTTAAAATGCTGAATTAGGTCAGATCTTATGGATAGAACAGAAGCAGTGCTCGTCATCTCTACATGAATAAATGTTTCTAACGTCATTAACCGAAATGTCGCTGCACTCGCACTGTATAATAAAGCTTTAAGCGACATCTATATATTTGAGAGTGTCATGGACTAGTGCAAGAAAAAACCTTGATATTACATTAGAATGTATATATGTGATGGATTTAGTGGACGAGTACAGTGTTGCATATTGTAGTTTTATTTTTACCTGGATTAAACATGATACTGAATAATATTTTCATTTCGTTGTTGATTGCTCGCAGCGTAATACCATAATGTCACGAGGTGCACGTAATAATTAACTTGTTATAGGATGTAAATTCTATACGTTAGCACAACATTTCAGAGATTTCCTGTTTAATTACATCCTTAAAAGAGCAAAAGCTCTTCGTATAATTCAACGAATATTATGTCCCGGTTTTGAGTCTTAATTAGAGTGTACTTGTTTGCATTTTGTAAATTTAGTTTTTTCTTCATTATTTTTGCATTATGATTTGTGGCGGTGTTTGTAGAGTCATGAAGAACTTATGATAATGAATATAATAAATATTTCATTCAAGTAAATGGTGTTTAGTGTGTTCACTTTATACATCTCCATTCAGTTTCAATATTGTTACATTAATGTTATGATAAGTCAACCACAAACATCATCAGGTCTTCTTTCCGATATCTGCAAATAAACGACTTCCATTGGTTGCATCGAACACTTGCATACCCTGGACTTCTGCGGTTCGAATATGTTTACAGTTCGATGCACAACTACGTAGCTGACATGCTTTCCAAAGCTGACGTGAATCCACCGGTGCTCAAATTGAAAATGTTATAATGAGGCATTGGCAAAACACAATAAATTCAGTATCAACTGTATGGATTCCATTTTTCTTGGATCCTTCATTTACAGCATCTGTTACATGAATCATATGGATGTCCACTTCATCATCGGTGCCCGCATCCAAAGAAGTTATGTATTCGTTTACAACAGTATACACGATCTCCATTTGTTGTCCAAGCTTGAGTTTCGGTGATCAAGTTTTCCAAACAACTGACAAGATCTCTCAGAAACTCATATTTATTGTCTTCTTCCCTAAGAAATTTCAGCCAGTTATCTGGAAAATAGATAAGGTTTTTAACAAGCATTCTTACACAATTGCCTTTCTTTTCCCTCTTGTGCCTTGTGTGCAGTTTTTCAGGTAAGCACCCAACACCACGTCCATTCTGTGCAGATGATGCTATTATGATTGGGTATAGAACATAAAACCCGAAACGGCTAATTATTAAAAGTTTTTTCTCTATCATGTTTAAGCAAGCTGATGATGACACTATCATCATAAACCCTAACTTCTACTATTGACGGTACATCATGCTGATCGTGCAAACATTCCAGACATTTCAAAATTTCAAATTTATTACAAGACGCAGTTTTCCATCATGGCTGAGATATGGTGAAGCTAGACTTGCTTTTTGGAAAAACGAATCGTCCTACTTTCTATTCTTTGTCTGGCGTGCACTGTATAGGAAGCAAAAACGAGGAACAGTCAATTTTAAGTTTCTGTATGATGTATGTTAAAATGCCAAGGAAGCAACATTTAGGTAGCATCTACATTTAAACCAAAGTCTGTTTACCAGATGGATCGGACAAGTGCGAGTACACTAGGTTCAAAACGCATTGTCAGGAGCGTGAACTGAAAAGACTCAGTGTGGATTCGTGGTATAGATTGTGAGCAGTACGAAAAAAGTTATATAGAACGTTTAGTGAAGTAAAAGGTCTTAAGAAACGAATCAACAGTTCCGGAGGGCATTATTCCATCTGGAACAATTGTGCAGATATAATTGCTTTCTTTTAAGCATTTCCCTTTGGTATTCTTTTCAGCAGGTTCAATGCGCAGTTCCAAACACGATTATAAAGATGTCTTTAACTTACTGCTCCACATAGTTCCGCGGGGTTGTGTTAGCCAGCGCATGCAGAGGATGGTACATTGCTGCTACGAATACTGGTCTGTGGTCAGGAATTCCACTTCAGTCATAACTGTAAGGGCTTTTGGAAGAAACTTGCCATTATTTATGATGCAAGTATCATTTCTAGCTGGACGAATTGGGGCTTCTTCATTCTTCCAAGATGCTGGGGATACTTTTGTATATGCTTCGGTCAGTAAAAAGATCTTCGATTAACTGAAAACATTCTCAAAAATATTACGAGTAGTCACTTGGTCTTCACTTTTCACATTCTTCCACAGAGATATCCCTGTACCGTGCAAAGAATCATGCGCCGTGTATCAATGATTGTAATATATATATATATATATAT
>JAECUM010085896.1:0-13486 GCA_016617855.1 Megalonaias nervosa | reverse complement strand
TTCTTTTGTCAGTAAAAATTTCACTCTTTGTTTTCTCTGTCTTGTCAAATCATGCATGTCTGTGGTTGTAAGTAAAAAGTAAAAAATGTCAACGTGTTTCTTTTAGGTCCGCGCGTTTGATGTTTTGTTTTTGGTTATGGTAAGTTTTGGTCCCAGGGGATGTTTTTCTTCACGTTCGTGCTCCAGGAATATAAAGCAGAGCACTCGTCAGTCTGGCTACCATTGTGGACTAGTCAACTTAAAAAGAAGATGAGCAGACTACAAAAACTGTTGAAACTCCAGATGCACCTGGAGCATGCCAGGCGTCTCCTGGATGAGCTGGCTATGGAGGCGGCACAGGAGGAAGCCAGGTTAAAAGAAGAAGAGAGAGAAAAGAAGAAGGAAGAAGAGAAAGAAAAGAAAAGAGGGATCCTGCCTCACCTCTTCATGAGACCTCAGTGTGAGGTCAAACCTGAGGTGAGGACACAACAACCAGTACGACCACCTCAACCACAGCCACAACCACTACCAGCAGCGCAATTTATTTATCCGCGGTTGTGGTATAGGAGAAGGAGGGAAGCCTTCACTATCCCAGAGACGGAAGACTGGGAGAGTGAAGCCAGTCATCCTCCCTCTGCGCTCCCAACCACACGTGTCAATTGGGAGAATGACTGGAGCCGACGTTGTGTGTGTGGTGCCAGGCCAGGAAGGTGCAACCATTAGGCAGGTGCAACTGGAGTTCAAAGAAAAAACAGCCCTTCTCAGGGCTAACCAGATCTCTAGAAAAGAGACACTATTCAAGTTGCCAGTTGGTGTGAATGTAGAGCAGTGTCACTATAAACACTCATTCCTTTACTGTTGTGTGTGCGTGTGTGTGTGTGTGTGTGTGTGTGTGTTTGCATTCGCGTTCGTTGGTGTGGATAGTATATATGTGTGTGTGTGTGTGTGTGTGTGTGTGTGTGTGTGTGTGTGTGTGTGTGTGTGTGTGTGTGTGTGTGTGTGTTTCTTCTCTTCCTTCGTTTGTGTGGATAGTATATGTGTGTGTGTGTGTGTGTGTGTTTTATGCGTTCTCGTTTGTTTGTGTGGATAGTAGATATGGCTATTTTTATGCGTTCTCGTTTGTTTGTGTGGATAGTATATATGGGTATGTTTTATGCATTCGCGTCCGTTTGTGTGGATAGTATATGGGTGCTTTTTTTTCTTCTCTTGGTTCGTTTGTGTGGATAGTAGATAATATGTGAAGTGACTGTAAGGGATGTTTTCGTTCACGTCCGTGCTTGAAGTATATAAAAGAATAGCGTTCGTCATTCGCGCCATTCAACACTGAATATACAAAATGGCTAGCAACTGGGAAAGAATGATAAGATTGCAGGAGGTGGTAGACACAAAGGCATGGTGGAGGAGATGCTACTTAGAATGCAGCTTGGGGCTTATAGTCCCCACAGATTGTCTATGGAAATCAACAATTTAAAGAGAAGTAAGGACATCTTAAATGAGATGATTAAAATTGAAAAAGACGAAAAGGAAGATATTGAAGACAAAAGGAGAATGAGGGAGTGGAACGAAAAAAACAGAAAAGGAAGAAGAAAATGAAGAAAGGAGGAAGGAGGAGAAAGAGAAGGAGAAGGAAAAACAGGAGGAGGAAAAGAATGAGAAGAAGAGAAAAGTGGAGGTGAAAAAGGTATAGGACAGAAAATAAGAAGTTGGTGGAGGAAAAGAAGAAATTAGAAGAAAAGAAGAAGAAACCCAAAGGCCCTTTTCAGGGCCACTCCACTGCCTCGAAAAGATTTATTCTTTATTGCCTATATGTTATATGTGTGTTGTATATGTCTCTGTCTCTCTATTGTATTTGTCCCTACCTAGAGTAGCTACGCGTATTCAGGTCAGCCACTTGCTACATTGTTGCAAGTGTCCAGTACCGTAACGTCACCCTACCTATTCCATTCCTCTTGTCCCTATACATTCCCTATGTTAAATTTCCATTGACGCTATACTATCCCAGGGTGTGCTTTTGACGCTATAAATCGTGACGCTATACTATTGGGGGGGGGGTCTGTAATGCTAATTCCCATTGACGCTATTCTATCCCACTACACTACTGATAATTCATCCGGAAACGTATAAAATTAATAGGAAATCTAGCTAGAAGAACAAATGATTTCACTTATTGGTCTGAATTCCGAGAAATCAGAAGTCAAGTTATTAGTGCTGTGGCTAAAGTACATTATTTTAATGAAACACGTAACACGGTGCCCATTCATCTTGATTACTATAAACCTACATCTAGGTTACTTTGTACCTACTCTAGATTACTATGCACCGACATCATGATTACTATGCACATACATCATGATTACTATGCACCGACATCATGATTACTATGCACATACATCTACGGGAGTTCGCGGGTTGGAACCCCGGCCGAATCATACCAAAGACTTATGCAAAAATGGTTTTAACAGCTTCCTCGCTTGGCGCTCAGCATTAGGAGATTAGTGTTAGGACTGGTTGGCCTGGTGTCAGGATAATGTGACTGGGTGGGACATCATGCGACATATCTACTGCATGATGCCCCAGTGTTAGACATCACTATAAACTGCCATACTGCAGAGATCGTAGCGATATGACATTTTTTTTTAAAGCTACGTTACTAATCCAAATCTCTCTCACACACACACACACACACACACACACACACACACACACACTTGCATTAAGAATCACTTTGTGCAAATCTGTTTCTTTCTTGTATTGCCCTTTTGTTTCCAGTGTTTGATTGTTTATAACATTTATGTTAACTGCGTCAATCCTATTTATTTTTTATCCAGAGAGAGAGAGAGAGAGAGAGAGAGAGATGAGTAATTTAACATTTAGCTTAGACTTCTATAAACGTGTCAATGAAATACCTGTATCTTATACTAATGTCTTCCAATAAAAAAAAGGTATTGGTCAAAGCAAAACATTATTCATTATTTGATTTAACTTACCAAAAGTGTCCATATTTCTTTCAAAATCTACCCATTACATTGTACTTATTTCCTGTTGTAAGTGATGATTAATTTTCTTCAGATCTGATTCTCCTGCAACAATCTACTACCGTGAAAAAGGCCCTTTGCATGCCTGGATCCACTTAGCATCCATTCGTTAAATTAAATGCAAAGACAGATATACAATTTTCCTATAAAAGTTATCTTAATGTACTAGTACCCTCCTTGCCCTTTTCACAACGACATACTATGTTTGCATTGGTTATACTCAGGGCCGCGGACAGGATTTGTGGTCCCCAGGAAAAATTCTTCAGTAGGCCCCTATAAATTAGCAAATTTTGACAGTTTTGGGTCCGGGGAATTTTATTCTAATTGTCCTACTCGGTCCGCGGACCTGGTTATACTTGCAGCTTAAGAAACTTCTGTATAAACTTTCAGTATTTTATATATGTTGAAAGGTTTTCTCGGAAGAGAAATTCGTTTTTTAAAAAGCATGCATGTCTGGAATACATTTTCAAGGACGATCATTATTACTGAATAAAACTGGTAGTCATACATCTGAAAATGTTTGAAAATAGTATCAAACAGCAATCATTTCCAAACTCACGGTGTTCTTCTTTGTCTGTAAGAACTTGAAAGTCTAATTTTCAGTTAGGCTCACACGGAAAAAAAATCATATGACATAAACCACTGGATTCAAAATATTCTCTGTAGAACAATCATTTAACCGACTACACTGTTGACACTACCTCATCGCTTGGCGAAAATTATTCTAATATTAAAGTGGGCACACCTATTGGAAGGAATCCATGCATTTATTATTGAAAAGAAGTAAAAGTGTAGGAGATAATGATAGTTATTTTCAGTATGAAGGGAGCCATGGTAGTTTAACTGGTACAGCGCCATTCTTGTAATCCAACATTTGCATGATCCATAATCGCCTTGGAGTGTCCTTGACGGTTGCCCCTGTGTGTCCTTGGGAAAGCCACTTGATTACAGGGCCGGCCTTAGGTTGATTTGACCGATTTGGCCCAATCAGGCCCCGCGCTCACAGGGGCCCTGCGTGTTAATAATTTTTAAAATATCATATAAAGCTTGTTTAAAAGTTTACTTCCAAATGCCGTGCTCTCAGGGGACCCCGCGCGTAAATCCATGGGGCTCAGCCAAAATGATCCAAATCGGATCCCGCGTTTGCTAAGTCCGGTTCTGTTGGCACCGATAATGTGTTTAAAGTGGCAACCATTATTCAGTGCCATGAATAATTTACGGGAAAGGTTGTGCTCAAATTATTCCAGACAGCTACATCTCCGTTATTGTTTTCCTGTACTCTTTAAAGACAATATTTTACGAGTTTTTTTTCATGAATGAATGGACTACATTGCATCGTCAAGTTAGGTTTTAACTGGTTGCGAAATGAAGAAATGAAGAAGTTACGAAAAACAATATTACCGAGTAAGTTTCTGTTTATGCTTAAAGTTGTTTTCAGGAATCGTAGCATTAAGAAATTTTGGCAAATAGGTTCATTTACGCGCACAAAATGGAGGTTGAAACATTATGGAAAAGAGACGAGAGGAGGGGAGATGCGTACTTTGTGTTGATGAAAATAACGAACTGCCATTGATTAAGTTAAGCGGTAGTCACAAAGAATGACGCTTGTCCACGCATTTAGACATGAGTGATGTTGATTGTATTGTCAAAAGAAAATAACGCAACCTTCACATTTAAACTCCATCCAAAGCCCGGACTGATTGAATTAAATGTAGTATCTTGACCATTTTGGATCTGAGGCAAAGATCGTATCCCTTTCCACACAAGTCAATTCTGTTGCTTGTGGTAAGCAGCCATTGGTTGTTAGTCACATGCGTGAACACGACGCATGCGCATTCATGCGCGATGATTGTTGTTGTCATCATCACATGATACAGTATCGCAGACGTAAGATATTTTGTCTACGAGATCGATTTTGACTTTGATGATTCATGTACTAGCGACTTCAGATCAAGGAAGTTTTCTTCGGGTATTTTTGTTTTCATTTTAGAGAAACAATATTTTCTCCTCCTGTCAAAAAATTATCTTTTTAGTTTATAATTAATTACTCTGCAGTATCACTATTGAATACAGGTCCAAGTACCTTACATATTATTTAATGAGGGAAATATGAAAAGAAACACAACAAATACGCTGTAAAAGGTTGACTGCTATCACGGATAATGAAGACACGAAGGACGTGCCTTAGAAAACCAATGGGAAAGTGTCGCAGAAACGGGTTAGTTTGTTGCATCGGCTCTGACGGCTCAATCGGTAGAACGCCCGTCTGAGTAAAGAAGATCCTGCCAGGTTCGAGCTAAAGTTATGGCGCTATTTTTTCCTTGTGACGTTGGGTGGGATCATGCACAAAAAGACATTTTGTACACGTTCAACTTTCAGCTACAGCCGGTCTGCGTGATCACCAAACGTCGAGTCGCTGTGACATGTCGGCAATGGCTTACGGAGCTAAAATGCCGCCCTCGTAATCGCATTATCCTGACACCAGGCCGACCAGTCCTAACACTAACCTCTTAATGCTGAGCGTCTAGCGATGCAGCTGTTCGTAATTAAGTCAGTTAAAGCGTAAAATATGGGCCGTAATAGCCTATTTTTGCTTTGCATGTGTAGCGCTCATCAAGATGCACACCATGACCAAATTTCATGATTTTAGACCTGACAGTACATGGCATGCAAAGCCCTAAGCCTATAAAATCTGAAAGGTAGGTCACCATGACCTTTATATTATACAGATGTGCTACAAGAGATATGCACGCAATGATCAAGTTTAATTATTCTAGCTCACACAGTTGTTTAGAAATAAACTTAAAATACAAAATTTAACCTAAGTCAGTGAAGCGTGAAAAAGGTGCCACAGTAACCTACTTTAGGGATGAGGGTATGATGCTAATTTACGTGGCTCACTAAGTTTCATGATTCCAAGAATATATTGCTGACGCCTATGCCGACGTTAATCCTTACGCCAGGGTGAGTAGGGCAGAGGCAAGCTAAAAATATAGGCTAATGCAATTGGACCATAGTTGCCGTGAAAACGCAACGAAGCCTCCTATTAAGTAACAAGAATTGCAGGTTACACCTGTTCTCATGTGGGACTGCTGTGCCAGAAAAAGACGTGTGGCGCGATAACAAATAAATAAATAAATCAATCAATAAATAATGCCACAGATAAGTAATAAACCTGATAGCGAAGTGTATACACAGTGAATGATATTAGTGCGCTTCGCATAAAAATTACACCCAGGGCCAAAATATAGGCCTTTTGAGAAGCTAGTTTACTCCCCTTGAATTTGGAAATCTGCTGTCCACTAATTACGCAAGCCCACCTTAGCACCTAAACGTCCGAGAACTATTGATTCAAATACCCGTAATCTGTCAAATTGTTATAGTAAGAAGTTGCAAAATCCGAAAATTCCAAATTAAAGCAAGCCAATGCGTCAGTAAGATTTGAATAGGTAAAGCTGGTTTTCTATTTATTTTCTTTTATATGTTTGCAAAACATAATGTAAAAGCAAAATTTCCTTTCATATTCCTTTAAGAAAGTTTCGTTCAGCACACTTTATTATGATACATGTAATTAGTTTTCTCGCAAAGAGCAAAGCAATGCTAATGGAGAAGTTATGATGTAAGGGTCAGATACTGTGACAGCTGCTCAAAATCGAGAGTTGCGGAAAAGACAGGAAACAGCAAGAAAGCAGTGAGTTAAATTGTATTTCGGTAGGTTATGCAGGTGTGTTATATTCCTACAGTTCTCTTGTCGCTATGCACTAATCTAATTAAAGTATTTTTTTTTTTAAATTGTTGAGCTATTGAACAGAACATAATTGAACACGAGGTATTGAAAATATCATCCTCAGGCCATACATGTAAGGCGTACAAGTCAAGTACAGTCAAACTTCTATTATGTACGAAGCCATTATGGGGAATAATATAAACAAGAGAAAAACGTGAAAAACATTAGGAGACCGAAAATGAGAGTGAGCATGGATTATCTAACTATTACAAGTTCAAAGAGTAACTAAAAAATATTGATCCATGATTTAAATGAAAACGTTTTAATGCTTCACTGAATATTGAATAGAGTCGCAAACGGTTAGAATGTAAAATCAGTATTAGTAGAGAGCCATTCCTCTTTTCAGTTTCTATTTTGTTCGTAATTTTGCTAACACGTATGCTTCCAATTTTCACCTGTATTTTGTTCTTAATTTGTCATTAAATGTTGATATTTGAAAAGTATTCGGTCGCATCTAATACTATTTCTTAATCAAATTCACTCTAGCCTCTTTGAAGGAATACACATTCAAAGAGATAATGGAATTCGTCACCCAAAATATTATTTTAATGTTTGGTATATTTTCTTTCTTCTTATAGAATTTTATTCCATTGACAAGTTTCGATAGGTAATTCATGGTTTGACTTCCTAAAGTTCAAGATAGTGAAATACACTTTTTTACGACTCTATGGCCTCAAACTAAGTAACAGAAAAAGCGAAAACCATCAAGCTTTCGAAAATTCAACAAATAAGTTATTTCCCTAGAATACATAGTAAAAATTTAAAAATAACTTTCAGTATTGTAAATTAAATCCCAAATAGTCCTAAATGTTCAATCACAAGCCCAAAACTTTATAGTTCCAATTGAATTCCATTGGTGTTCCAAATAAATTTCATTATTGAATGTGTTGATGTGCCTGTATTATCTAATGTGCTAATGTACCAATGGCGTGGAATGTGGCCATGTGTTATCAGTCTTGCTGTCACAAAATTATATAACCCAAAAGGTCCTTGAATGAATTAACAATCATTCCAAAATAATGATTTAATCCAAGAAGTATTAATGATCACTTTTGAATTCCAGTGAACAATGTTAAGAAAAGAAATCCATCCAAATTAAAAACTGAACACAACAATAAGACTGATTCCCTTTAGATGTTAAGGTAGGAATGAGTAATTTTTCACGTAAACAACATTGATATAAAAAGCTAAGACACAATAATAGGGCATGGATATAAGTTAGTTTCCTTTCTAAAACATTCACAGTTGTCATCAAGTCAGGAATTTCCAAGTTAAAAACCGATGTCCTACACATAAACAAAAAAACTTGTTTAACTCCATTAATAATAATTTGAATATTTAATCTATAAATTATAGAGAATTTTTAGCTATGTATTATGTTGTTTACAGAACAAATGTGACTAGTCAGGTAGACCATTAACTTGATTTAGACAGAGGTCATTTTACAAAATACCGATATACATAATATATAATCATGGAGAAAAGCAACACAATACAAATTAAACGTATATTACACACTTTATTAGGAAAGTTTCATAAAATATTCATCAAATTCGATAACAATGTCGGCATTTTGCGAAACTATTACGATAAAGGTCAAACATCAAATGTTAAAGACACAGACATATGGATTTAAAAAAGTTAAGTATATAGTGAAATATTTATAGTTAAATAAATCAAACTGAAGACCTTAACACTTGATATGCCAATGCCAAGAAACATGGGTAACAAAAACAATTATAACCCTCGTAAATAACTTTCAATTATGGATGATAAATACACAGAATAAACAGAAAGCTAACTTTAAGATTCGCATAGTCATTTCGTATAATTTCAACGAGTACGGAGTTGTATGAATTTTTTCAGTGACATTGAACAATATATGGAGATCATCAATATAAAAATTTGACAATTGGTTCTATCAAATGTTAGAGACGTGTATATGTAGTTCTAAAAGATGTCAATATTAGACTGGTGAAACGAGCCACCCAAAAAAAGAGTATATAAATCTGTAACACCGACCCATTTAACTTCATGGTCAGAGGTGAAATTTACATTTACACGTTACGCACGAAAGTTCGTAGAGGAAATGAGGTTGACGTGAGTGAATATTTAAGGTTGCACATAGGTATCAGCCGCTCTGATGTAGCTCACATATAGATTTGCCTGTATGGGCTCAAGGTCGAATATGAAGACTTCTGTTTCAATTTATTTTTAATCTTCCATACCTGAAAACCCTATGTCCGTTCATATTATTAATTTAATTTGTATCATTGGCCAATAAATGGGTTTAATAAAGGCTGAGGCTCTGCTCCTGTCTTCTTCTACAAATTAAGAAGGAAAGCAGTAACCCATCTTTTTTTCTTCTCCTTTGTCTCCTCTTTATCACAATAAAATCCGGCATTCGTACATGAAACGATCTTGAAATCAATACACTTCAACAAAATTGCCTAGTCTGCTAGTTCTAGCTTTACGTCATACGAAACAACATAACTATCCATAGTCAAGGGAGGTAATACAGTAGGAAATTTTGAAGAATCTGAGTACAGATTAATCTCAAAGGTAAGTTTTAAGAATTCGACTGGAGTAAATTTTACAGGACAAATTGATTTTTAAATGTTTGCAATGTTCTGCAAGAAATATGAACAATTTCTCAGTTTGAAGATTGTCTGCAGAATTTGATTTTTTTTATGCTGCTGAATTTGAAATACTCCCAAAATGGGTCTCAAGAGTTCATGAAAATATTTTTTGGATAGAAACAGTCACTGATTTGATAGGTAGAATTTGAACAAGAATTGAATATATCAGTAAATGTTTGTCAAGAATTGAATATATCAGTAAATGTTTGTGAAATAGTTGAGCCATCAACCCGCTTACAATAACTGAAAAAGAAAGAAAAGACCAGGACATGCTGACATAGTAAGTACACTTCAGTAACTTTTTCCTAATGGCTACAAATATAATAAAAATATCATAATGTTGAATAAAAGTATATATATATATATATATATATATTATATATATATATATATATATATATATATATATATATATATATATATATATATATATATATATCGGATTTTTGTTAGTGATATTTTGAAAGTATCCTCTGTACCAATCACACAAACAACACAAACATGCAATCCTATCAGGTACAACATTCATAAGAGGGTCTACTGTGTCGAAACAAACATGTACCAGAGGTGCAGTGAACAAAATCAATTAATCTTGGCAATACCAGCAACAAAACACATTCCATTTGGGTTTTGTTTTATGTTAAATCACTCCAGAAAAGACACAGCCCAATATCTGGCAGAAAAACATATTGTTTTAAATATTTAGATAAAATTGCAACATTTCTTTACTAGAGGCACCAAAACATGTATGGTGTTTACAAAGGAAGATGAAAACATTTCAATTGAATACACATATGCCATATCTGTGAAAGAAGAATTAAAAGATAAATATCTGTGAGAGAATAATTAAAAGATGAAAAAGGCATGTAATAACTTTCCCTTAACAGGTAGATATTGCGGTCCAGCACAAAAAGAAAGCAGTGTGAATTGCAAATATAAAAATGATACCATTGCTAATAGAAAATTATCCATGTCCTCACTAGTTAAAATAATGCAGATGAAGAGTTTTAAAATCGATGCAAACAACGACGATAAATGTAGATCATTTAGCAGGGACGTCATAGTTTACAGGTTCGTGTAAAAAGGGCATATAATAACCATTAAAAGATTATCAGGTTTTGTAGATAGCTTTAGATTCTGGGGAAAGTGATCAGAACAAATAGGAAACACGGATACACAGACATAATTTGGAAACACGGATACACAGACATATTTTGAGACATGAACTTTATGTATTTTAGGAAAGACATTGACCTATTCTAAAGATTTCATGTAACATCTTTAGCATCCAAATAAACGTATTATTCCAGTTAAAACGTTCAAATGTATCAAATTATGATTATCAGTATGAATAGGATGTCACTGAGCCTTTGAACCAAAAACAATTAGGTGATTGCCATGATTACAATGTAATGATAAAACACACTGATACTATGTGACACGTTTTTTAACAGTTTAGGAATGTGTCTGAAAGATAAGGAAATGACGTAAATTTTAAACAACCGGGTGCTGAAACAGAGCTACTGACGTGCTGTGATCTGCTCCTGATGATTGAGAGTGTAATAGGGGTGGAATTAGCATGCTTCTGCATTTATATACCCAAGCAAATTACGAATACTACTTGGACAAAGGTGGAAAGACCAAATCTGACGTTAGTACGAAAAGTCACGGTCAAGGTCATTCATTATAAACTTTAATACGATAATTCTTTCGCCATCATATAACCTACTTTTTCGTCTCCACGACCATTTTGCTCCGTGGAAGTTTACATTATTGCAACAAAAGTCTTAACAAGCGCTAAAGTAACCGGGTGGGTTTGAATCTAGAGAAAATTCTTAACACACTTACCGGTACGTGAATGATGTTTATTTATGGATACGATCAAAGCTTGGATATTCGACAAATAATCAAAAATTATCTCGTAGAGCAATGGATATGATCAATGCATGAAGTTTATAACATATCTGATTAATATATAAATCTATCAACATCTATGATCAGTGTATGGAATACATCAATAGATACGATAGCTGTATGGAATTATCGACAAATATGATTGATGAATTGACATGCATGATCAACGTATTGTTCTTCAACAAATATGGTTAATGTATGGATTTATGATCAATGTATGGTATTGGACTATGTGCCATTAAAACAATAGTATTTTGGTTTTATTGACAAAATTACATCTGTGTTTTATTTTCAAATGCAGCAGACATTCCAATATTTTTCAGCTCGAATTAACAACAATAATCTGGCGTCAATCCGATTTGCAAATTATAGAATTTTAAGATGAAATCTGCATTAAGATCCGACATTAATTCAAGATCATTTAATAGTATTTTGCCTCCAGGAAAAGCATGGCAATAAATGATTGTTCACGAAACGACTACGACTATAAACAGACAGCGACCCGATTCCCTGGTGCATTCAAGATTAATATTCTGTAGAATGAATAATATTAATTAGGATGGTGTCACAAACATAGTGCACATTGAAGATTAATGCATTGATCACCAATAACAGCTTACTTCAAAATATGACATAAAGGTTTTAGACAACCTGTCTTCTAAATTAGACATCATTATAGAGTCACATACAATACAAAACCATACAATACAAAACTTTGCATCAGAATCCAAGCTAAATTAAATTGAAATGTCAAGTCGATTTTGATAATTGGTGAAGCATTAATCTGTCCTTTACTTTTCTTTGCGAATTTACAAGGGAAGTAGGGTACGGGAAGTAGTTTAAATCAAGAAGTAGTTCATATATACGTCAGTGATAGTTAGGACCATGAGGAATAGGTCGACGTAATCTCTCTCTCTCTCTCTCTCTCTCTCTGATTTTTAACGTAGCTTTAAAAAAACTTTCACTCATATCGCTACGATATCTGCTATGTGGCAGTTTATAGTGATGTCTAGCACTGGGACATCATGCCGCACACATGTAGCATAATGTCCCACTCAGTCAAATTATCCAGACACAAGGCCGACCAGTCCTAGCTCTAACCTCTTAATGCTGAGCGCCTAGCGAGGCAGCTGTTAATACCATTTTTATAAGTCTTTGGTAAGACTCGGCCGGTGTTCAATCCTGCAACCTCCCGCATCCGAACGGACGCTCTAACCACTAGGCCGCTGGAGCGATTCGACGTGATCTCATTTTGTAAATATGGGCATCATATTTACATAACCCCGTACTTGTTCCCGGATATAGAACAAATCGCGGGAATGAGGTGGTGTTGTACCCATCGCGTATATGAGACACACACCCTTCTTTCTGTGACAGTTGCATGAAACGAACGATACGGTAGCTGCCAACATTTAGACCAACTGCAAATTGCACAGACCCAAATATGCCGTCGCATAATGAGCCGGCAGATCTGGGTCTATGCAGTTTGCAAGGAATAATCAGTAGCACAAATAAAATATAACCTGGTCTGCAGGAGCATTATGCTATGACAGATCATGATCTTTGTTGTTTGCAGTTAGACTGGACTTATAAGCGAGTATATACGGAATTTCCATGAAACAAACGATATGCTACCTGCCAACATTTATGTTGTCTGTAAACTTTATCGTTCTTTAGATGTTGCTTAGGAATGTAATTAAGAGTTAATGCGACAAGTATGCAAAGAAATTATGTAAAGACAAAAATATTATACACAGACATTATTAAAAGACAAATGCATTAGCCACGTTTACTTCCTCCGTGTTCAAATTTTCCCCCAATTAGACAAACATAAATATAAAATGATTACTGCTAACATTCCTGCTTTACGCTGTTCCCAGAAAACCGTGGCACAAAAATGAACCAACGAAGTCATACCATCATCTATAGTGAGGTTCACTTTCTCAAACCATTATATTCATATTTCTGAGTTTTGTAGACTTGGAAAGTATTGGGTGGCAGAAAGTGAAAGTTCAGAATTGACCTCTTTCAATTAAATCTGCTTTATGCTCGAGCAAGACTCACAAATTGACGTTATGTTTATCTATTCCAAAGATTATTTGGAATAGTTTCTGGAATATGGTAAAATACCT
>JAECUM010085886.1:0-15304 GCA_016617855.1 Megalonaias nervosa | reverse complement strand
AAAAAAAATTAAACAGTTACAAATGTATTGTAATTAATACCTTTCTCACACAATAGCTGACATTTTAGATATCCAGGGTGTGTTCTTTTTCTATGTCAATCGCAAAGAAACCTGTCCAGTTGTTGATGTGAGGAATGTTGATGTACTGGCAATTGGTTCTGCATGCTTGGGTACATCTTTTGCCACAGTTTTTATAACTTCAGCTGAAGAAAATGTAATAAATTTTTATTTGTATTATTAACCTATATTTTAAATCTGTTTCTTTATGCTGTATAAGGCTAGTGAAAACGAATTACTTAATTTCAGCAAGTGTACATTATGGTAACAAAGT
The DNA here is from genome assembly GCA_016617855.1 of Megalonaias nervosa. Classification (NCBI taxonomy): domain Eukaryota; kingdom Metazoa; phylum Mollusca; class Bivalvia; order Unionida; family Unionidae; genus Megalonaias; species Megalonaias nervosa. The sequence goes on along the minus strand of JAECUM010085886.1, from coordinate 14,973 downwards.
TTTCACATAAATTAAACTACATGGTTTGCAGCTCAAAACATTAACTCATAACATACCAGTAGCAGCCTGTCAGTCCGTATACTCTGGTAGCACTATAGGATCCATTCCTATCATGACAAGGGATACTTTCGTAATTCTTGTAGTTTCAATAGTCTATACAAATTCACTATATAGCTGCTGAAAGATGTACTACTATAATCTTAGCACCCAGCCTGTCCTAAGCACGAGAGATGAAACATTTACAGAATCAGTTCTACAATACGATCTAGAAAATCCTATGAACAGTTCAACATCAAACATGTATTATTCGTTCTATACGTGTACATGTACAGGTTATTTAGGTTTTGTGCAAGCAATGTGCTCTTCCCATTACTCCAATTTGTCGTTGTGCGTGAGGGAAAGAGACAGAGAGTATCCATTTTGAGAACACTTGTATATGTATCTAAGTTTCCTAACGTAATTCAAAGAACCTGTCTCATGAAGGTAATGTACATGTATACAATTGACTTTTCTGAGAACGCCGCTAGATACCCCTCTCCAACCCGCACATATTGCAACAACTGAATGAAATATCGATCAGCCGATGATATAGAGCTTGGAATCTTACAAAGAAAACCAAATAAGTGTGCTTTCGAACATAGCAACAAGACATATGACAAGTGGAGAACACTTTCTACATAGACACTGGCCTACCTGTTAAACACCATCGGCATTTCTGTGTCGAATGATAGTTCTAACTCCTCTATCAATGCTCTCCATCGAACAAACTGGTCCACAAAACAAACCGTAGATAGGCGGCGTTAGGTTTCACTGACAACTCTTCGAAGTTTCTTCTCGGAACACGACAAAAGGCGGGGAACCTTTACGTTTTTACTCTTCGTGTGCATGCTATTTTGTTTACGGTAGGTATTTAAATTACAACCATGTGACCCATAACCCGACAACTAGACGAAGATGACGTCGCCGTTTATGTGGTTATGTGAGTTTTCCGTATCAGTTCGTGACCTTTAAGTTTCAATTAAAGCGACCCCATCTAAAATGCATTTTCTCTCGTTTATTTAACAAGTGACTGGTCGAACCTTCTCAAACGCTAGTTTTTTTTTTTTTGAGTGCATCATTTCATCTTATAAATTGACTCATTTAATTAGTTTTCATGATCTTTACAATGCATAAAATTACGGACTTTTTGCACTACTGTGCCTGTAAAGAGTGAGAAGTCAAGTCATTTGACAGTCATTAGAATCACCTATTGCGACTGCGACCCTCCGTGTATCTGCTTCCTTTTGTAAGGATGTGGTCATTTGCTTGCTTCAGCCATTTTATCTCTAGGATTTTCTCTGCAAATACGTTTATTCTTAGGAATCATTTTCTAAATATGTGATGTGGGTATAAGACAAGATTTATAAATAAAACGCTCGCAAAGCTGTACAGGCACCTATTGGAAAACGATACTGGACGTTTTGCAGATGCTGGATGTGTATCATTGGAGCTATTACCTTTTCAGCATAATTATTGTCACTATTTTTAAGTATTCGTTGTTTTAGCAATAAAATACAATTATGTAGACTCAGTGAAATAGACTCTCTAGTGTCGCTCTAAAAATTATGGCTGACGTGGATTGAGTATAACACTGTGTATTTCTTGTAACGCGAGAACTTGGTTTTCGCAGAAATTAGAAAAGCTATTTTCAATAGCTGATGAGAGTATGTGATGTTGTACGTCATATTAATGATAATACGTGTTCAAGTCTCATCAAACCATGGACATTTTCATTATATGATTTAGAAAGGTTCCATTGCATTGGATGAGATGTTGTGTTTAACCCTTTTAAGCTTTCAGCATAATGTTGGCTATAATTATACAGCAAATATGTTGTAGGGAGAAAGGTCTTTGTAGTTTCTATTTTAGAACATTTTCTGCAGCACAGTTTATAGCTCATACCGATTAGTAAAACGTTGTATTATATACATGGCAATTGCCTTCCATTCTAATATCATTGCAAGTCCTATCGTGTTATGTAGGTATATTCACTACAGGTAAAGGACTGGGACGATCCGGGACAAGATTGGACGTTCCTGTCAACTACAATCCCTCGACATCTTTGAGACAAGGTACGTTCGGCAACTGAGGTTTTAAAATTTTATTCAGCGGCCATCTCAACTGCAAGGAAATGATACATATTGAATCCTATCGACAGGTTTCCAAATCTGTTCAGATAAGAAATGATCGTTTTATTTCCCTAGCAAAGGAAGGGTCCTCATTCTAATTTTCATAGCACTTTTTCTCCTTGAAAACTTACAAATATAGTTAGGTTCTTGAGATAGTTGGATAGATTAAATTCTTAAGGACAGGAATAAATTAACTACAACGAAAAATCATGCATTCCACATATTACAAAGTTTCAAGTCAAATTACATCACTCATAAACTTTCAACAAGAAAACAAAAAAGGAAAATCAAAGGGAACACTGTACATGCTAAGGAAAACAGAAGATAATGTCATAAAGATTATTGCAATTGTTATGCAATCAACAGCGTATCACTGTACTTCTCTGAGAAAATCAGAAATTGATACTAAGATCTGCCTCGGATATACTCGGATAAGATGGCGTTTTAAGTAACAGCATAAAGTATATATGTATAAACAGTGCCAAGATTTCTTGGTAGGATAGCGTCACTCGCAAATTTCTAGTAGATGCTCATTTTTTATCCACCCACATCCTTTGTGAAAAATCTGGAATTTGTTGCCATGGAACTCGTTATAAAGCAGTAACTAAGAAAGTTTTCTATAAATTGATGATACATGAGTAGTTAGTTGCACTGTTAACAAGTTTTATGTATAAGTCTATAACGTTTATCCAACAAAACATTCGCTTTAATGGATCTTATTTTCCTGCGTGCTTTTATTAATTTTTGTTTCTGTCTTTTTTCTTTGATTTCCTTTACACTTTTATGATACCGTTGGAATATTAAATTAGCAAATACTATTCAAGAAAAATTAAATGTCTGCAACGTTTCTGTACAATTGGATGCTTTGAACATGTGTTAGACTCTGGATATGGAACCTTTTGTTTAGAATATTGTAGTTCACGATGAAATTTAACGCTGAAACCCTTACTAAAATCAGGTACAAAGTAAAGCGGAAAGTATTTGTTTCGAAGGAAATGCATACCAAAGATACCATTTAACTTTTCTTGTATCTTTTGTAGGAATATAGAATAAAGATCCGTTTGAGGCCATTAACCATTTCCTATTTCTAACAAGCTAGCCCTTCGATCGTGATAAAATCTAAAATCCCTTAAACACCAAGAATCGTAGAATATTTTTGAAAAGGAAACGAAACTTGTTATATATATATATATATATATATATAGAGAGAGAGAGAGAGAGAGAGAGAGAGAGAGAGAGAGAGAGAGAGAGAGAGAGAGAGGAATGTCAGTAATAACAGAAGTAAGAATAGCAATAGCAATAGATGTAAATGCAGTAGTAATAGTAGTAATAACAACAATAAGAGTAATTGTTAATTGTAGCAATACTAAGAATAATAGGAGCAACCCTAATAATAGAAGTAATAATGGCAATAGTTGTAACTGCAGTAGAAGTAATAATATAAATAATAATTGTAGTAGTACTAAGATTAATAGAAGCAACAGTAGTTACAGAAATATTGTTTATAATAGTAGTGGTAGCGATAATAGTATGAGTAGTAATGGTAGTAGTAATAATTGCAAAGGTACACTTAACAAATGGTCTAATTATCAAAGCTATCAAATGAAAACATAACAGGAGCTTACAGTGTATGAACTGAATCCTAAATAACCCTAACGAAAAGTTCTATTCAAGTCCAAAATAACCGCATGATCTTAGTGCCAACAGTCCAGATGTATCAAAATGACATTGTCAAGAACTCCTTTGAATAATTCAAAAATAGTTCCAGAACATTATGTTTGGTACAATGAGCACTTTGTACCTCAATGAATAGTCAGAGAAATGTTTCCTCTCAGATAATATCTAAACACAAACTAAATACGTCCACAGACCGATGTTTCAACAAGAACAGAAAAAATATATTCAAGCATAAGGGCTGAAAACTCATTCTCCTACCAGCTACGCGACTTTTTGCAAATATCCAACATCATAAAAGAACACACCTGACCTAACCCGTCCAATGGGAAATGACTTAATTCTTCTAAGAACTCAACTGACTCCACCAGCCAATGAGAAATTATCCCAAACTTGTCAACAGCCTTTATTATTAATATTATTCTTGATGATCGTAAACACCTACGTCAACAACTATTATATAGATCCTACGCAATCTGCACTCTTAATATGTTAAAAATATAATCTTATACCCGTGTACATAAATTAGCTATCTGATATGTTGATTGCAGATTATCATTACAATTCAAAGCCATGAACTAAAATTACACATGATATAGACACGATCATGTAACAAGAGTTACCAAAATTATCGATATAAATAACAATATTAGTAGCAATGTAGTAGCAGCAAACTTAGTAGTGGTAATAATAGTCGTAGTAGTAGTGATGGTAATTGTTATAGTAATAATAGGAGCAACCGTAACATTATCAGTTCCAGTAGTTGTAGTAGTACTATTATTCAAAACAATGTAGAGATAAAAATGAACAGTTTCGGCATGTGTTCCATCAATTAAAGATTTTACACATGTTACCATCATATGTTATCATATTTTTAAACAGAATTTAAAGCTAATTCCTATTGTATTTTATTTTCTTGTACTTTAATTTTCGATGTTTTTAGAAGAGTTTAGATTCATAAATTCTTTGTGCAATACACCACTTTTATATTTATTATTAAGAGCTTAGTTTCCTTAATTCTAAACATTTAGGGTTTATTTTGCTAAGTTTTTATGTATTTGATCACCTTTACATTTATTTCGAAGGGTTTATCTTCCTAACTGTTTTAGCAATTCATCATAAATTATCATACATAACAGAAAGCACGCTAATATCAGCGGAATTCCAGTTTAACTTGAACACGCAAAATAAAAAATACGAGTGAATTGATTGTCTGGAGTCAAGCCATACGTGAATTATGTCTCAGTCGAAGTATTAAGGTCCATTCATATTTTTGTTACGAATTATATCGACAATTGTACTCTATAACCTTATAAAACGAACACTTCTACTATGCACACAGTTGTGACAGACTTTCCATAACTATTTGTAAAGATATATGGTTACAATACTTACAAATAAATATGCCCAGAGTAGCAGAACGGTGTACTCTAGTTGATAAGGAGATAATAACAGAAATGACTTGACTATGGATGCAGCTTGAATAATTCTGTCGACTTAGCTACCTTCATCCTAAGATGGTAAACATTCTATCTTTTCCTAATGCAAAATGCAATATTGTTTCCATTTTACATATAATCTAGCAGATGAAGACAAACGTATAATATCTACTCATCCTGAAAATAATCACCCATTACATGAAACAACAGAACAGACCCTCTAAGTAGTGCATTCGCCATTGCCTACATTTTGTAAATAAACGGTCAAAGTGGGTTTTATCCTACAATCAAATAAGATTGTCTCCAATGCTTACACAAACGCCTTTTTCTCGCTTGGATATCTAAAACAATCACGTGAATTGCTGGGTAAGGTTAAAGGTGATATTATGGAAGTCGTCAAGAAGCTGGGATAAAAACAAAAACAAGTAAACTAACAAATAAAAACCCCTGCATTTGGGATATTTTCTGCCTTTGGAAATGTACATCTATATCTACTAGATAGAAGGAAAATTAAATCATGCCATCGGCAAAAGTGTAGAGCAAGGAACTACCAGAGTTGAAAGAACGATTTTGAACTCATTATGGCTAAATGTAGACCTTTTCATCTCTTTTTTGGGACAATTGTTCTTTAGAATTATGATGTTAAAACTCTAAATCACTTAGCTCTGGAAGTTGGATCGCACCATTCGCATTATCATAAGCAGGTTCGACGCAGTTGTTTTGCTCTTGTGAAAGTAACAAAGAACAAATACAGGCTTGATTAGTTAAATGAACTTAAATATATGACTTTTTAATATGCTAAAAGGCAAATAAATGAATCTCAATAATGTCTATATACTCCTTGGTACTACAAAGTGGTTGATGAACGCAGTTGTTAAGTTTCTTGGTAGTTCGTCTTATATTTCTTATTTCATCGTATTGGAAACTTATATATCTAAGCAATCTGGAATCTTAAACACCTTTGAGCTAGCTTCACGAGTTCGTTCAAATTGTTATCGTTGTGGCCAGGGTGTCTGCATCTATATATGAGTGATGGTGTTGAATTTAAACTGGAGATTCTTTACATAATTTATTCTTGTCAATCATCAGAACAGTTTTAAGTTTCTTTCTCGGAAAGTAAATAATAATAATAATAATAATAATAATAATAATAATAATAATAATAAGGAAATAAGCATAATTATCGCGGACGCGACAGATGGTAAAAACGAGAGATAAGAAGAGATTGCTCCCATATGAAACAAATTTAATATACGCAGAATAATTTTCCAAACATGTTGAATGTTATGATGTGGGTCATATGTGTTACATCATGTCGTGTAATCTATGCTGAAGACATATAGAGAACATATGCAACGTAGCGGATTAAAACATGTAACACTACAAAGTTAAACACGAAATAAATAGAATTTACTTGGATTCGCATGTACAAATAATATGAAAAACATATGCCTTATTTGTTCACCTATAAATGTACAACTTTTGGAATAGTGGAACAGTTATATGTCCAAAATATTTACAAATAAATGTAGCATATATAAAGTATGCATTGGTTTCTCACCATTCATTTAATATGCGTCACAGAATATTCACATTCCTCAAAATAGATGTTATTTTTCGTGTATAATATACTGAAACAAAAGATCTCACCTTATCTGTGTAATATATTGAAATAGATGCTTTTAATTTTCCTGTGTAAAATATTGGAATAGATGGTGTTGCATTCACAGTGTACTGCATTGAAATAGAGGGTGTTTATTGTCCTGTGTAATACAATAAAATAGATCGTGTTTTGCTGCGTGTGCAATATAATGTAACAGCCGATAGAAGAGATCTGGAAAGATCCAGTTCTGTTACAGCGGAAACTTAATAAACTCATACTTCTTTATACAAACTTACCCGTTATGTTTTCTGTCATACGATACGAGATAGACTGAACTGCGCTTCCATTGGTGAGTCTGCCATTCTTACGTAATGATTTCTTCGACCGGAACCGTCGTTTAAAATTGGCTCTAAAACGTCTGTGTTCAAATAGAGTTCTACCCATGAGTAAATAAAGTATTATCATCACAACTGACGTGACAATAATAAAAGCAATTAGGAAAAAATTGAAATACGTTTGATATGAAGTCATTTTATATTCGTCGTCGGTATAGCACTGAACTCCAGTTATATTTTTGTTCTCCGTTTCGGCTGTAGTATGTCCATACAAAACAAGTGCCGGCCATGAGGTACAGACTGAGAAAAGCAAGACGCATAAGCAAGTAATCTTTGACATTCGCAATGTCAGTTGTCTTCCCAGAGGGACACATATTTTCCTGTACCTTTCTGTGGCTATAAAGACCAACGTGGAAGCCGATGAGATAGACATAGTGTAATCAAAAAAGCGGAGAGCCTTGCAAACATTGGTCGCAAAGAAAAGTATAGGATGCGTAAGGTCATATATAATAAATGGCATCCCAACCAAACATATGAGCAAATCGATGGTACCCAGCCAGATAATGAAAATACGAATATTGCTTGGCTTGAATTTAAAGGCATATATGAATAGTATGTGAGCATTACCGATCACTCCAATGACCATCAATATTGATACAAAAAGCATGCCTCCTAAGTTCTTTCTGGCAACATCTTGATTCAGTTCCTCCAGTGATATTCTCGTCGTGTTGAATGGTTCATCCATGCTACAAATTCACGTTAATCCTCCAAATTAAACTGTTTGTTTAATCTTCTCTAAATTCCAATTCCGTTTCACTCGTACCTGGAATGTATACCAAGAAGAAAAGATCTTATAGTCTTAATGTCAAATATCAATATTTCTTTTACTATCCTGAATTAACTTAATGCTGTCGATAATTGGACTTTCACTTTTACCTAATTTTACTTATAAATGGATCATTAAATCCAACTGGGCCAAATTTTCCTCAAAAGTAAACTTTTTGATCAATGATGTCAATTGATCAATACAAACGGTACCTTCTTTTAATAATTCTCTAATCTCTGAGGAGAAGAAATCAAATACATCTCATCACATGTGTCAGTAGTTTCCTATCTGGCATCATACTCACAAATATGAGCATAAACAAATTATCACGTGGATTCCTGTATATTCTCTGCAGCACAAGCGTAGAGGTAAATATTTGATCTCATAGAACAGGTACAAAATAGTCTCCATATATTCAGATATATTTCTGACACACAGAATACTGGCATATGGCTGATGTCAGTGCTTATAGGAGTGATTCGTGGCTGAAGCGTGTAACAGGAATTCCGTGGCCACAATATATTGATCCCAGTCTTAGCTTTGACGAGGAGCAGGGTTTCTCAAATTCCGTTCGCCCTCAGCTTTTTGATCTTCTCAAGGAAATAATACTTCAAAGCAAGCACCATATTATAGCTTGCTTGCTTTTTGATGCAATGTCTTTCCAAACTAATTACAACGTCTAGACAATTGACATGAAAAGAAAAGAAATTATATTAGGGCTGGTATTTCCGAGCAAATAATCATTTATTATTTGAAACATGGCCTCATTCTTTGTAACTGAAATGTTAATGACGGCTTTAACTGATTAAATTTCCAGTATAATGCTAAGAATAAAAATGATAATGTTTCAGCTTCAATCCCTTGTTAAAAATATGATCTTACAAACGAACCATTCGACGACAAATCCGTTCAATGCAGCATCCGAACTGAATCGCATACAGTAAACATTAAATGATACAGTTGCACATAAGATTATCACACCAGAAAGCTCTGATCAATAACTGCACGTGTTTCATGCTACTTCTCATTTTTTAATATTTGTTCTGCTCTCGGGCTTAAAGATCTTTTAACCGTGTGAACGAATAGGTTTTTAACTATTGCGTTATTCGTTATCAAATTCTAAATAAAATAATTGTCGCTGTTATTGGATGATTAGATTGTGTATTAAAAACAGCCTTATGGGACTAGGAAATTCACGCAAAAGATTGCAGTATTTCAATGGAATCATTTTCAAGGCCCTACAAAAATTTAGCAGTTCCAGGACCCCTACATAGTGATTAAACAGGTAATCATTATGATTCAGATCTGGCATGGTTAAATATGCATACTGTGTCTACCGCTACACTACTGATGAGACCATCATAAAACGTTTGAAGTGTCCACAAAAAGCTCTCAACAGTCAATTTGAGCATCCATTACTATATCTTTATAAAGATCTTTGCATGTAATTTCCTTGAAAATTAACGTCCTTGATGACACAATTTATATGCATCCTAGGTTACATCATACAGTACCTGAAGCATACTTGTGATAGAATTAATTATAAAACACACAGTGTAATTACGAAGATAGCTCAGTATATTTTAATCATTCTCGATAATATTCTTCAGTTGTAAATTTCAGATCCAGTTTTATATAGACTACATCGACTTAACAATAAAATCAATTAATGTTAATTTACTTTCTTTCTCTCCTTATTGGGATTACAATAAACATTATTTTGTTCATGGAGAATTATTTTTCGGCCTGCTAATGGAACCCCATACTAACGAATTGAGCCTACGCGCAATAGAACATTGGCTAACTGGCGTGACTAACTATTTGAGAAAGAACTAGAATTCGAATAATGTCAGCGTTCTGGATCCCATTAAATAAGGAATGGTTTATGTGTGTCGGAAAAAAAGTGTCAAATATCCTACAAAATGTTTTCATATAAAGCAAAAGTGTCTTTTGAACAAATTTCTTAAAAATATTTGCTGTTGTCAAGATGAATAAAACATTAATGACATTAACCTAAAATACGTTTAGTCCCAGTACAAAAAAACTCGTACAATTCGTACATCTTCTCTACATAACACTGTCCTTATCTGAACAATCGCAATCCTCTATCATCCATGACAAACTAAACTGAAATGTACATGTGTCGCCAAATGCCTATTTTAACACTCGTAGTTGTAAATTGTAATATTCATATGTGTATTTGATATTCACGTGTCTATGTGTCAGTTGTAATACTGGAACACGTATGTATGTACTGTAATACTCATACGTATCTCTTGTAATATTTGATTATGTTTATTGTAAATCCTCATTTTTGTAATTATAATACTCATACGTCTGTTGCAATAGTGCATATTGCAATACTCGTATGAGTGTATTGTAATACTCACAGGTGGCTGATGTAATACCGGTATGTGTCTACTGTAATATTTGTATGTCTGTAACACCTCATCTGAGTATTAGTCTTACGATTATTTACGGAGAATAAATAATTTTTAATCACTTTGCAGTCACTGGAAGCATCTATTGTAAGTGCGACGGTAAATAATTTTAAATCAATAGACAATCACTAGACAGTCACGAGAAAATCTATTGCGAGTGCGACCTTCAGAATATCTGCTTCCTTTGAAAGGTCGATGTCAGTTTCTTGCTTCAGCCCATATGTGTATTCTTTGGAATCCTTTTCTGCATATGTGATTATGTGCAGGGAGACAAGAGTTATAAATAAAAACCTCACTATTCTAGTAAGAAACCTCTTTTAGGGTCATACTAGACGTTGTGCTAATTGTGGATGTGTGTCGGTTGAGCTATTACCTTTTCAACATGATGATTGCCACTAAGTTTTTAAGTCTTCATTGTTGTAGCAATCGAATCCAATTATGAAGTGTTGATGAAACAGGCTCTCTTGAAAATTTTGCCAGACGAGGATCGATTATACCACTGTGTATTCCTCGTAATGCGAGAATGAGGATTTCGCAAAACATGCAAACGCTATTTTCTATGGGTGATGAGAGCATGTGATGTTGTACGTCATAGTAATGATAGTAATTCAAGTTGCATCTAATCCTGGACATTTTAATTATGTGATTAAGAAACTTTTACTGCATTGGAAGTGGTGTTGTGTTTACTCCTTTTGACCGTTCAAGAAAATCTTGACTTTAATGATTACAGTAAATATGATATAGAGAGAGAGATGACTTTGAAGTTTCTCTTCTACCAAATTTTATTGCATCGCATTGTATAGATCATAACGATCAATAAAACGTTGTATTAGATACCCAACCCCAGTCTTATTATGCAACGCCATTGCGTGGGATGAACCAAATATTTTTTTCCACGCACTGGAAGTAGTCAATCACGTACTAGGCGCAAATAAATACACATTGAACCCCTTACGTTGTTCTTATGTAACACGATATACACTGAACACTTTGCCAGGTCCGATCGTGATATGGCGGTATATCCACTACCTATGGACACACTGGGAAGTGTTTCGGGTCAGACTAGACATTCCTGTCAGCTACAGTACCTCGACATCATTGAGTAAGAGTGAGGCGATCGCAACAAAAAGAAAATTATATATATTGAATCCTATCGACTGGCTTCCAAATCTGTTTAAAAAATAAGAATATATATTTTAACTTAACTGGCAAACAGAGCGTCCTCGATGTAATTTTCAGAGTTCTTTTCTTCGTGAAAAACTTGCAACTACCGTTATGTTCTTAATATGTTTGTATAGATTAAATTCTGAAGGAATGGAATAAATTGACTGCAATGCAAACCCACCCCCACCCCATTTCACATATTACAAAGTTTCAGGCAAAACTTACGTCAGTGAAATGCTTTCCGCAAGAAAACAAACTAAAGTTAAATCAAGGAAAACAGAAAATAATGACGTAAGGAGTATTTAATGTATTATGCAATCAACGGCGACTCCTTGTACTTCTCTGGAAAATCAGAAATTGATACCAATATTTGCCTCGAACGTATCCATAAGATGACGTTTTAAAATGCGCCATAAAGCAAATATGTATACGCATAGGCAGTGCCACGATTTCTTGGCAGGATATTTATTTATTAGAATCACTCGGGAATTTCTGATAGATGAACATTTTTTTATCCACCAAAAGAATGTTTGAAAAATCTTAGAAAGGTATGGAAATGCGTTGCCATGGAACTTTTATAAAACACCTAACTAGTAATGTTTTATTTCTATAAATTGATCATACATGAATAGTTAGTCGCATTGTATTTAAGCTTATTCATATCTAAGTCTATAACGTTTACTCATACATTCACTTCGATAGACCGTAATTGTCCTGTGCGCTCGCGCGTCTTTTTGTTATTGTTTTCCTTTCTTTTTCCGGTATACTGTTGGAATACTAAGTGAGTTATTCGCATTTAAGAACAATCAAATTTTTTGTATGATTGGATGTTTTGAACTGGTGTTACACAATGCATATGGATACTTTGCAGTTTATTCTGATATTTAGCTATACAAATCCCCAGTTAGAATGTACAGTTGAATGTATTTTGTTTCGAAGAAGATGCATCTTAACCCTTGCAATAATGCCACTCAGGGTTTGTTCTACCTTGTTCAGGTAGATAAAATCCAGATCTGTTCCAGACTATTAATCAATTTTCTATTGATAACAAGATGGCTATTAATCCTGAACAAGATTATATATATATATATATATATATATATATATATATATATATATATATATATATATATATATATATATATATCTGTGTGTGTGTGTGTGTGTGTGTGTGGCTTTAATTGGTAATATTTTAATTTTACCAGTGACTGAACGTTTCCAGTTAGGAGATTTGATTGGGATTGTCGAGAATAGGTCATGAGATGATAAGCGCGATTTGTTGTCTTTGTTATGGGTTTGACGTCAATTTTCAGCCCATGCTAGGCTATACGTGTCGGCCAATATATTCGGTGAAGGAATATACTGGGAAAACTCCTGGAAGAAGATGCGTCCCACGATAAGCTGCTGGCAAGGTTTCAACGTTGGCCGAATCCGTCCCACGATAAGTTGCTGGCAAGGTTTCAACGTTGGCCGAATCCAAGACTCCAGCGGTCAGAGCTGAGATGTTTGAGGGTAGCACCTACCGCATTGTTTCTTCATCCCAGGATTTGATCTACTAGATTATGTCGACTTGTCCATTATTTCTAGAGGTTCTTTATTGTAACACTTAATGCAATGTTTACTGGTCTTTTTTTTCTGGCACTTAATGTAATGTTTACTGTTCGAGTATTCTCTTAACTGGACTCAGTACCAAAGGTCATGTGACGCATGTACCACGTAAACTTAAACTAGTGGAAATACTATCCCGACAGTAATTTATGTAACGAATTCGACAAAATCTTGATGACGATAATGCCGCTGTTTCTGCTGTTTAGTAGTAGTTGTAGTAGTAGTATTATCAGTTGAAACAGCAGTAGTGGCTTTAGTAGCAGTAACAATAGTAATAAGATTAATAGGAGAAATAGTGGTAGTGGTAGTATTATCCACCAAGTAATAGGAGCAAAGGTTGTAATAGTAGTTGAATAGATGCTACAGTAGTAGTAGATGTAGTAATTGTAGTAGTAGTAGTAGTAGTAGTAGTAGTAGCAATACCAGAATTAGTAGCAGCAATACTAGTCGTAGTAGTAGTAATTTAGCAGTAGCACTAATAATAGTGGTAATAATAGGAGCAGCCGTAATAGTATTAGTACTAGTACATGTAGCATTACTTGTGGTGTTGCTATTATTCAAAACACTATAGAGGGAAGAATGAATAGATTTGGTATGAGTTCGATCAATTAAAGATTTTACATATGTTACCATTATCTTTTGTCACATAATTTATTTTTAGAAATGTAATATTTTTGCTTTATATTTTATCTTATTGAACTTAAATTTCCAATGCTTTTAGAAGAGTATATCTTCCTATTGTCTTTGCACAATTCTTCACTTTTATATTTATTTGGATAGGTTTTCTTAATAAAGGTTTTAAGAAAATCATCAATTTGCATTACAGACGGGTTTATTTTCATAAAGCTTTTAAACAATTCGTCTTTTTTTCGTTTATTTGCAAGGCTTTATTTTCCGAAATCAGCTATTCATTATAAATGGTCACATATAAGAGAAATTACACTGCTGTAGATAATTCCCCTTTGAAAATTAACATGCAATATTTAAAAATATGAGTGAATTGAATGTGTGGAGTCAAGTCATAAGTAAATTATGGCACAGATTCATTCATATTATTTCTACTAATTTTATCGAGTGGTGTGTGCTTTAAATGTGTGATAAGAAAACTTCTACTTTAGGCACAATTGACAAACACTTTCTACCCTATGTCTGCGAGCATATGGTTACAGTCAATGTGTTCAGTTTGGCAGAATTGTGCAGTCTATTAGGCAACATAACTGACTTGTCTGTGGAAGCAGCTTCCACGGATGATGTCAACTTAACTACCTTTGTCATCAGATTGTAAACGAACATTATCCAATATCATTTTTTTCCAATTTTCTTTTTATAACCAGAAGATGAAGACAACTTTATAATTTCAACCATCATGGTAAAACTCAACCATTACCTGACCGAAGAGAAGGACCAGCTTATTACGTATTGACCCAGTGCCTACATTTATAAGTAAATTCTCGAAGCTGATTTTACTCATTCTTTAATTAATGATTGCTTGCGCTCCATTGAATAAACATGTTTTTTGTCTTCTCTTTCGTGCCCGATGCATTTTATGTTTCAAACTGCACATTGTACTTAAAATGTCGGACATATAAGTATAATCATATTTCCTGTGTTTCATGTAAAACTGTTACATTGATTCTTCAATTTTAAAGGCGATAGCATGGGGATCAATGATAGAAACAAAAAAGAAAAAACAAAAACAAAAAAAAAAAAAAAAA
>JAECUM010085875.1:0-14008 GCA_016617855.1 Megalonaias nervosa | reverse complement strand
ATATGTATATAATCATAATAATATGTATATAATAATATGTATATAATCATAATCATATGTATATAATCATAATCATATGTATATAATCATCTTGAAACAGTCCTTAGGGACTATTATTTTTATTTTATTAATATTATTCTGATTTTATTTTTATATTAAACAAACGCTATAATATAATGAATTCCGAAAATATTAATGTTATTATTTCTGCGATTAAAATATTACAACATAACGGTATAAATATATTTGATAATCTTAATCCTGAAAAATTCTGTCTGACTTTGAATCATTAGAACAACGGAAATTAGAGAACAGATACACTTTACCATCTGATTATAAATTCATGAAGTTTATCCAGCAGGCAATGGTACAGTCGCTGGCAACAGTTACAGATAATCAGGTAAAGCTGTTTGTACCTCTCTCAAACGCTATTGACAAAATTAAGTTAGAATTATCTCATGAATACGAACAGAAAAAGATTATGAACTTTCGTATAAGACAGTTAAGAGAGCATTGTGAAAATGAAAGTGAAGGTGGAGTTAATGTGATAATGGCTAAACAAAATCCCTGGCAAAACTAGTATACAGGTTATTTACTTATAATATTTTATTCTGATAATTACGATTTACCCCAGTAAAAAAAATATTCTGATCCGAGTTAGATTCGGATATTTTTTTTTTTTGTGTGTTTTGCGATATAACGCTCTATGATCTCACATACAGATTAATACTTAAAACTTCATTTTGCAAATCCAAAATACGTTCTATTTGGTCTGTAAGTTTGAAATGTATCCTTGATAATAACGGATTATGTAGACGTAGATAAACGGGGTTAATTGGTTCAGATACAATTAACCACCCGGGTGGCGCTTGAGGACTGAATGAATATAATATATACCCCTGCTCAGCAGTGCCACTTTTTGAAAGATCTACTTGATAGCTGCCATCAATTACATCACATACTAGATTGACTGCGATCGTTGATGTTATATTAACAATACCAGGTGAGATATGACGGCCTCCACCGTATGGATCATTATTGTGCTTAAGAATAACCGGTGGTGGGGCTATTTTTATCCACGCTGCAAATACTTTAGGGAAATATTCATCAATGACATTGTTGAGTTGTTTTTTTATTTCAGCGTTATTTAAATCTGGTATTATAAATGTTTGTAAATCTTTTTCTGTTATTTTGTAATGATCAAGAAATAATTGCTTAAGTTTTGGAGATGTGTAAAAACTTTCATTGAGATTAGTCGCAACGTTTATAATACCTCGATTGGCAATGTATAAATCAAATAAGATCCCATTTAAATGTTTTATTGTTTCGATTATCTGATTTTTTACACCATCGTCATAATGTTGTGATAATGAAATAAATAAACTTCTTAAATCATTAAGTTTTTATCGTATTCAGGCTTAAGAAGATCTAAAAAAATTTTAAAATATTCTTCATCAACAATATCTCTAGTAGTCCGCGTCCTGGCGTCTACGATGATGATATTAAATGCTGATCTAGTCATCTTGGAGATCCTTTTACCGTCAAAATCGGTAAAGTAATAATTGCTGCTTGGATCAAATTTAAATCCTATATAATGCCATGCATCTTTATTTCGATATTCTGGATCTTTAATGAATCTTTTTTCCGTTGTGAGAAATTCATTTTTGGTTGGTTCTGGAATTCCATTTTACTTTTGGTCTGGAGGAACATCAGGCCATCCTAACACAGATCTGATCGAACTTTGATAAATATCTACAACATAATCAGGGGAATTTATTTCAATCGCCGCTGATAATGTTGGTTCGTAAACAGTAATTGTTATTTTGGATTCTTTTCCTGTAATAGATTTAATTCTACGTTGGAACTCATCATTAATCTGTTCTATTTGATAACTGCCCGTTGAAATTCCAACAACTTGCCAATCAGGAGTTCCATCAGGTTTATTCTTATTTGCAAATACCAGTGAATTGTTTGCTGGTAGTCCACCAAACGATTTTGACCTGATATTTGGCCAGCCATGATAAACTCGTAATTGTGCTAATGCTATTTCACTTGCTGAAATTGCAGTTGGATAGTTAACGCTAAATTCAGGATTGGTCGAACTTAATGATATCATAGTAGTTTTTGACGGCGTTGTATTAGTGACGATCTGTTGTAATAGTTCTAACGCTGACATTTATTTAAAATACTCCGTTATTTAATTATTATTTTAATAGAACACAGAGCGTTCTCTCTCGGGAATTCAATTTTCCACTTTATCACAAGTTACTTTATCACTAGAATCGCTAGAGAACGCGTTGCGTTCCATTCTAAATGCTTCATCGTAGGTTTTCATTATCGTTGCGAACTCCTCATCAGATATTTTACCATCGCTGAGGTACGCCAAAATATACGATGATAGTTTAGAATAAGATGTTGTTACTGTGTGTAGTTTTATTATATACTCGTGTAATTTATCATTTGTACACGTAGATATCTTCTTAGCGATAATACTAAGAATGTCTGCGATAATCGTTGAAGTTGAAACGACAATTGTTACAACTGCAGGTGCTGTCATTGTTATTGTTGATAATAATAATCTGGTTCCAGCAATAACAGCACAAACTGAGTTGTTGTTGTTGTTGTTGTTATAGGGTTTAACGCCATTTTTCAGCACTAGATAGGCTATACATGGCGGCCAGTATTAATGGTGGAGGAAGAACCCTGGAAAACCCCGGGAAGAACCACCGACCCACGAGAAGCTACTGGCAGGCTTTCTCACGTACCCACGTTAGCCGAGCCTGGACTCGAACTCACGCAGACAGAGGTGAGATGGCAGTGATCCGTAACGATCAGCGCTTTAGACCACTCGGCCACTCGGGGCCCCCACAAACTGAGTAAACAATTATATCAATAACAACCATACGTCTGCGATATTTTTTTTACTTTTACTGTATAATCGTCGATGATATTTTTTAGTTTGGTTTGACACTCACATACTTGAGTGTATCTGTGACGTTGAACGTCGATAAATGACCCCATCACTTGATTCATTATACAATGACGTTGTCATTTAATTAAGTAATTAAACAGTTTCAGCTACGAATTCCAGACACCACCAGTAACGTCTCGGGGGCATTTCCGTTGATGTCAACGTAAACGTTTCTTTGATGTCCTTGGTTAGCATCACCAGTAAAGGATTATAATGTACATTCGGTGATGATGAAGTGGCCGCAGTAATTTCCAAACCGTACACAGATAGCCTGTATAACCCAGTTACTTCTGGGGTATGTTCGAGAGTGTTATCGCGCGGTGTCCATGTTGATGATCCTGATGCTACTGTGTACACGATATTTTTAATTTGTCCGTGTGGAATTTTAATCAGATTAGTTTTTTGAACAATATTAGGTATTCCGTTAATAATATCGTTTCGTTTTATGTTAATGTCGGAGAGTTTGATATCTACAACCGCTGGACTTCCAAAAAAATCATTAATAGATCTGTTTATGTTTCTACGAAAATTTAAGAACGTTTGTATGTGATTAGTAAAATTAGCATTGAGTGTAGTCATTTCATTATTGATTGTTGCTAACGAAGTTGTCATAGGAATTTCCTTATCGTCTACATATTTCTTCGTTGCAGCGTCGAAATCTGATTCTGGTGTTCTAAGATTATTAATACCATTATTATTCATGTTGAGAAATGCACGCATTATACCACCGTTGACTAATACGTACTTAGGTTCTTGATCATCGACGTATTTTTTTGTTGCTGCATCTGTATCTGCGGTTGAGTTTCCAAGGTCTATAATTTTATTTCGATTCATAATAATTTCATCCGTGAATGAATCACCAGCTCGCTTGATAAAATCGTTAACTGACTTACCGGAATCTTGTATTTTACCTTGATCAGCAAACGTAACGATATTATTAATAACCGCGGTAGGAATTCGTATAAGAACATCTAACAGTTGTATATTACTCGTCTTTAATCGTCCTTGTTTATCCTGAAAAACAACGACTTCATTTTGATCCACACTTGCGATATTTAATAAATCATCGATTTCATTTCTGAGCTGATCAAGAGTTGCATATTTAGATAAATCGACTTGCTGCTAAGCTTTGCGAGAAGATCTTCCATAAATATCTACCATTATATTTACTAGTATCTGTTTAAGTGTGACAACGTAGTATATTCATGCACGACTTTATGAGGTGGTGTTATTGATTTTGATACAGCATCAAGTACAGCGAGTACTTCTCGACCACATATTGGTGGATCCGTTAATTTTTGTGTTGGTAATGTTGAATACCAGATCTTAGAACGCATCGAATTCTTACTTTGCATAGCAGTACATATTTTAAAAATTCTTTTGGTGGTGCCAACCCATATGAATCAAAATAAATAATTCCACGAGGATCAATTGCATATGCCACCCAATGAGTGCCTGGGCCAGAGTTTTTATCGAGATTAAAAATACCAGTTTCATGTTGCATTGCAACGGTAGGTAATTGATCACGCATAAAAACTCTTCTAAAGTTTTTTTTATATTCAGTTGCTTAGCAGCATTAAGTAAATCAAAATTAGACATAGGAAGAATCATCGAATTCGAGGACGAAGTTACCGGGGTAGTCTTAGACCTTTTCCGTACCATGAATATGGGGTCCCTGGCAATCTTAGACTGCGACCGTATGCTGGGCCTGATAATCTTAGACGGCCCGGCTGTGGCTCGTTTGGTGTTCTTAGACGTCTTCCGTGTTGTTTTGCCCGTGATCTTTTTTTTTAAGTTTTCTGCGTGCATAATTCCTTGACCCGTTGCTTTCTTTAACGCCATTCCAGCAGCGGTTCCAACAGCGTCTAATGCAGCTGCTTTTGCAATAGCTGGGGCTGCAGCGGCTACTATTGCTGGTAACGCGGCAAGAAGTGGAAATATACCACCCGCTTTAACGATGTCTTTAATGACACTCGCAGAAAGATTAAGTTTTATACCTTTATTTAATTTTTTTGCTTCATTGAAATGCTTATGCTGGCGTTCTGATAATGATAGCTTATTCGGACCACTTGCGATTTGTTCTCGCTTTAGTGATATTTTTGCCGCACAATTATTTTTTGATGATGATTGTAGCTTTTTAATCTGACCAGAAGTCAGACTGACATTAACTAGATATGACATTTATAATTATTATGAGTGATCTAATTACATGTTTTCTACTGGGGCATCAATAACTCTCATTCGTCCACCAACACCTTCAAGTAACATTGATTTATCGCTGAGTATAACAGCGACAGCTCTGTAATTAGCTATAGCTCCTCGGTTTATGCGAGCTCGAAAATGTATATCAACGACAGATTGTCTGAACAAATCTAAATGTTCCAGCGAAAAGTAATAAATCGGATATAATGTTGTAAAATCTAGCTGTGATATTTGTAAACCAGTATCAATATTTTGATCACGTCCCATGAATGTCATCAATAGATGATATGCACGTGCAACATGATTATTTTCAAAATTTAGCAACACTTCTTCAGAAGGTTCTTGATGTCCGTTTATCTTCAAAGAAACTTCACTAACCCCAAGCGTGTCAAATATCATATTACTTTCTGTTTGATCATTTGCTCGTAAATTATTCTGAAGCGCAATAAATATATGCCGTGGTGCAGAAACACCTTGCTGTGATGCTATTTGCCAAGTAAATAAACCATTAACATTACTCTGCACAGCATCTGTGGTCATTGTCAACCATGATAACATTGATTTACCACCTTGACTCATAAAAGAAAGGAAATGTTCTTCAGGTATTGTTAGAGTCATTACTGGCATCCATAAAGAAAGTTTTGTTAAATTTACTATACCAGCATTACCAGCGGGTCGCCATATCGCATCATCGTCGGTAGCCTTTCGCACAAGTGCAATTGTGTGTTTAGCTCCAAAAATGACTTTTCTAACATTTCTACAGAGTCCAAAGATATGTGATAGTGGAATGGCACATGAAAATTTTCTACTACCACCGATTAACATTGCTCGACGTGATCTAAATCCTAAGTTGAAATCTGGATCAACATTAATAATTATATTTTGTACATCAGCGCCGGCGTTTCTAGCATGGTTTTGTGGGCGTCCTATATCATACTGTCGATACTCGGCGTGGTTAGAAGTGTCCTTAAGAAACATCATTGATGGTCCAGCTGATCTTGAATAATCATCACTATATCGCGCAAGACCAAGTATCGTCGTGGCAACGTCGACGTTTTCATGACAGATCTCAATCTCTCGTCCATCAATGATATATGCTGCACCTTTAAATAACGCCATGATGCCATTATTAACAAAACCAACACTAAAATCAGCTGCGTATGCTCCTGGCGGTGCAAGAGTATTATCTAAAGTTTCACCTTCAACCTCAATAAATGCCTCAGCGGGTAAGAAATATCTGCTTGTATCCTGAACCTGTAGTTCAATTCGTCCACGCTGATTTGGCTCTTGTGCGTCATAAGAATAATATTGATAATCGCGCACAGATTCATCTTTTAAAACTGGTACGTCCATGTCAAACGCGGGATCAGATATACGCTTGAACATATTTATTATTATCGTCTTCGTCTAACACGAAGACCTCTTCCTGCTATCAGACTAGCGGTTATATTTTTTTCTTTTTCTAACCCAACATTAGTTTTGGTAGCCAACTCTGCTAGTTTTTGATTAGCAGCTTGATTTATTATTTTACTGACATTTGCAGGCATCACTTCAGTGCTGGCCAGTTTCACTGGTTGAGGTTTTCGTCGTATTAATCGCGCTAGTCTATCCTTGATTGCTGAGAATGCTTTGCTAGCAACATCAACAACAGCGCCAATACCTTTTTCACGAACAACGTCAATAGCTTTCATTCCTAGTTGCTTTGCAAGCGGTATTGCTTTTGGGGCTATCCTTCTAAATAGACTTTGAACAACATCACCTAGTCCATCTCCGTAGGTCGTTTTGTATACTGGTAATCGTGAATTTATTACCCTGACCATGGTTGGTCTATGAGTATTGTGTATGATCATATTATTATTAAGTGATTTTATCACTAATTGCATCTAATTACATATTTAGTCACTATGATAATCGTCACTAATTTCATTAATAAGGGACCGATAAACATCAATATCCATAACACCACCTGTGAATAATCGTTGACAAATATCAGCTGCTTCATTAATGATTTCTGGGAAATTATTACCAGCTCGTTTTTCTCCAATAAGAATTTCTAGTCGATCAACATCAGCAAGGACGTTATTGGGACAAGTAATAAAGCCACTTCCTAAACCACTTCCAGTTGCGCCAGGATCTTGATATTCTTCCTCTGTTGTTCTAACTGGTTGTCGTGGTGATGATGATGACTGTTGTGGTAGTGGTGGTAGTAGTCGTGGTGATCGTTGTGGTAGTGGATAATCACGAAGTAATTGTGGAAATTGTTGAACTTGTTCTGCAAGTGTTTTTACTGGTTTCTGTAATTCAAATTGTTTAGCTCTTTCTTCTATATATCTATGTACAGCCTCATCAAAGATATTAAAACTTCTAATATCTTCATTAGATCTAATTTCTGGAATACCAGTAAAGATGCGATATACATCCTTGATCCAGTCAGCACGTTTTAGAGATTTAACATTTTCTGGTTTTACATATTTTTGTCTTTCATCATATCCATACGCGGCAATATCAAGTAATTGCTTTGGGTCCTTGATAGCAGCAATACCTTCAAGTGTAAATTTATCTATTATCTTAATTCTGGTTCTTGGTTTAGGTTGTGGTTGTGGTGGTGGTTGTGGTTGAGGCCCAGGTTGAGCTGCTTGAATACGGCCAGCAATATCAACAGGTAATGTTTCAAGAGCTCTTTGTGTTGCCTCAGTTGCTGTAACAATTTTCTTTGTTGTTTCGACAATCGGTTTAAATAATTGTTCTGCACCTTCTGCAAATTCAACTTGAGATTCCTGACGTGATTGTAGTTGTTGCTTGACAGCATCACGGACGGGTAAATATTTTTTGATTGCATCTAGTCGCTCTCGAGCTAATCTAGCTGAGTGTGGTTCTCCAATCATTATTGAGAATATTTATAATGGCTGTTTAATTTACAGCAGCAGAGGGGGTGAATGACCAACGTTGAGTGACCAACACGTAAACGAAACATTCCTAAAAAAACCCCAAAGAGTCAGAGATAAAGTAACGAGATAAGCTATCCCAATTAGAGAAATCTCATGGTCAGTTAGAGGTTGTGATTTAACGTTATTGACCTTAAGATTTTCTTTTCGGAGGAAGGCTTATTTTTCATAAATAAGGTCTCGAACAAAAATGGTCTGTTCACCCCTCTGCTGCTAAGCAAGACACTAATTTGTAGAAAAGCAAGATTAAATAGACTTCATATGATGTCGGAGGCTTCCATAATTACTTACCTTGAATTATCCCTTGGTGTGCAGGTGGGATTGATTCAGTGGAAAATTAAACAATTCAGTTTTTGCATCTTGCAACATCTCATAATTATTTGTAAGTGGAAAAGAAACAAATACTATATGCAAAACAAATTGTAGTGCTATGGGCGTTAATGTCTTATTCTATTTAACTAATGTTGTTGTTGTTGTTGTAGTTTTCGTTGTCGTTTTGGATTTTAGAGATAAGCCGGTAAAAACCAACGGTCCAAGGGAAGTTAGGGCAGCAATCTTACATACTCACATTGGCCGAAGCTGAGACTCGAACTCACGCGGACATAAGTGAGATGGCACTAGGAAAGAGAGAAAAAGTAGAATACACATAGAAATAATGTTTATATGCATGTTATTAAGACACATTCACATATACACATCCCCCCCATATATATATATATATATATATATATATATATATATATATATATATATATATATATATATATATATATATATATATATGTATATAACACATACATATGGATGCCTATACATACGTTTTCAAAAACTAAGTCTATCAACTGTTTGTACAATAACCATCTATTGTCAAAGTTTTTCCTATGTACAGTTTCAATAAGCGCTAAAGTTTGCTACATTAATGTTAAAATCATCAATCCTTCTGAACTGAGTCAAACGTAGCCTGACTCTATGAAATCTGCATTTATAAATATATTCTTTAGTATATACAATTATCGGAATATTTATCTCATCAGCCTGAGGTTTGTCTTTAATTGCAAAGATTATATTATATTTGTGAGTTTCCAATTATTTGTATGATTACACTTACATTTTATGACAAAACCAAAAATATACGCGAAATTGTCTCTGCATTTAACATGTAAAATGAGCACTGCTCTTTCGGGATAATTCTGATTCTTTTGACAAATGCGTTTGTGAGCAAAATTCTATGTACTATTTTCAGCTGCAAACATATATGGTTTTGGACACTTTGTATATGATAACAGGAAAAATAAGTGTTAGTCATCATCTTCTAACCTGCCAAATTCAAAATTCAGTTTTCTTCTAGAACTTGGTATTTCGTTGTTTCCAGTCAGTTTTGCATATATGCATTCTTTTTATTTCTTCTAATGGTCTACACAGCAATATTTATAACATGCTGTTGCAGATTTGAATTTTAATTGATACTAAATATATTTAATATGACTTAGCTGCAGGTATACCTTGAAGATATATGAAATTAATGCTAATAGAAAATCTATTTTTGAAACTATCGAAACGTATTCAGGAACCATCCTCATTAATAAAATTATTCACAAACCTAATGCCTTTCTGAAACCATGCTTTGTAAACACACTTATTCCATTTATTATAATTTCAGGATTACACCGTATATATGATTCTAAGCAATGCTCTTCTGTGACCATTATTAATGAGCTAAGTATGCTTCAAATGACATCTAATAATAAAGGATTAAAATTCCTTTTCAGTGAGTTAAGAATAAATGTTTCAAATGTAAAGAAATTGTCAATGTTTGATGCTGAAAATTGCAACAAACTTTTCCATTTAGAATCATCACTTTTCTTCTAAGCCATGTAAGTTTCAAGGCATAAACAAACTTAATTATCATATTTAATCCCCCACCCCATGATAATCTTTTGAGGCAATGTTTCATTTCATTTTATACTTTGACACATGCCGTACGAACGTGCAAAAGAGTGTATTTAGTTAACTAGGAACGTGTTTGGATGGATTTGGTAATGATGATAAAAGATGATTCGTTTTAGAAATAGCTAACGTCTTGATTAGTTATCCCTCACGAATTTTAGACGGGTAATTAAGACGTTTAATTATTTCCAAGTTAGTTTAAAACTTCATATCTAAGACAGCATGTCCTACTTTCTATACAAACTACATTTGCTCTTCCAATATTTGTACTAAGACCAAACAATTTATAAAAGGTGTAAAGCGGGCATTACTGATTTCTCTAAACCATTGAAAGTGATGTGTCGTCAGCCATAAGGATTTAGCCTATATTACTAATGTCAATTGCAATAATATTGCAATAATTTATTATCAAATGGGCTAAAATCTCTTCACACATAATACAAATATATGGGGAGTAGATCCCCCTGTCTAGAGCCTATTTCGATACCAAACCAACTGGAGATTTGACCATTAGTAATTGAACATTATTTGGTGTTTCGATATAAAAAAGTTTTATCCATTTTGTAATCGGTTCAACAATATATATATATATATATATATATATATATCTTCATCAATAAATCGCCATGCAACTAAATCAAATGATTTTACATATTCATTCAGGAGAAGCAGTCCAGAAATATTGTGCTTCTTCGTGTAAAACATTAAATGATAGAAGTTTCTAATGTTCCCTCCAATGAATCGTCCTTTGAGAAACCCTATTTCTTCCTCATGAATAATTGTGGAAAGTATGCTTTTAAACATATATGTAATACACGCAGAAACTACATTTACAAGAGAAATGGGTCTCCAATTAGAAATGTACTTCGTAAGTTTATCACCTTTTAGTGTACATATAATATACTCCTTTATGACCGGAAGGTAATTCGCCAAGTTCACACCCAGAGTTAACGCCCCTTACCTGAAACTATCCGGTATCTTTCAAAAACAAAATTTATAAGATTCTACCGCGAATCCATCAGATCCTGTGCCTTTTCATTGTGTACAGCTTGTAAAGCATTTGCAGCTTTTGTAAGTGAAATGTGACCATTTAAGGAATGTTTCTGTAAATTGTTCAGTCTAGGGGTGTATGTGAAATTCAATAGCATTTCAAGATCGACAGGATGAACTTCACACTTTTGATATAAGTTCATATGAAATGGTTTAGCTGCATTCAAAATATCTTACTGACAGTCTGCTCATGAACTATTGCTTTTAACAAGAGGTGGCATCTTTTTACTTTTATGATTTTTTTTTTTAATTAACGAAATGTCTGGTCACTTATTCTCCTTCTTCAGTCAATTTAGCCCTAGACCTAACCATCACTCTATCTTTTTCTCTGTAATGTCTTCTCTTTTTTTCCCTTCAGTTTTGGTACTTCATTGACTAAGTTTAACTTTTCTAAATTGCTTACAAATGCGACTAGTTTCTTTTCCAGTCGATCTGCAGTTTTGTTCTTAAAAGATGCATATGAAAGTTTTGTTCCTCTTATTTCTAATAAAAGCATTTCAACGAATATTTGATCATTTATTACACATTTAAAATGAAATAAAAGGTCCAGTATCAAAAGTAAGTAATTGTTCAGTACATACATACTGATTTCTTAACGTTTAATGTATCTTCTTTTACTCCTCTTATATATTCCGTGTCTTTTAATTATGAATTATTCAATTTCCATAATGTATTTCTTCCAATTTCCTTTTGGAATGCTGTCTTTATTTTTAGAAGAGAATGATCAGTTCTCTACCCTGTTGCAACATTTACATTTTAAATAATTGTAAATAAACTGAAATCCAATCTGGCTTATTTTACATGATTATATTTCTCTAGGTATACTTATGGGTCGCTGTATTATGTTCCCTCCATGCATCTACTAAAAAATATTCTGTACATGTCTGTAAGACAGCATCTACTGATCTTAAATTATTTCCATTATTATAATTAGAACTATCTATATTTGGATTCGTGACAAGATTGAAATCTATCCCCAAATAATAATATAATCATTTTTAACATGCAATATATCTTTTCTGTTATCTCAATGTAAAATTTTTAAAAAAATTAGACTATCTCTGTTTGGGCTATAAATATTAATCGGTGTAAAGTCTGTGGTTTCCAAAGGTTATGTTCATGCTAAGTTTATTGCCTGTATTCTCTGTTTTGGTTCCATGGAAGGTGAACTGGAAATTATTATTCAATCTCGTAAATTATACGACCTTAAAAAACAATTTAAAATACCCAACCCCAAACCTCCAGTTAATCCGAATGAAATTTTCCCCACTTTTCAATGAAGTGTATATCTTCAAGCAATTGTACCGAATACTTTTTATTCTTTAAAACATTAAATATATCTCTTCTTTCCTTGAGATCCCCTAACCACTGACACTACAATATTTGCAACTATGCAACACCATCTTTATGCATTGACTACGCACTTAATCCACATCAAGTCAGTCTTGAAGTCAGGAGATCACTTTAACTTTCCTAACACCAAATTTGTTTTTTCGGGAAAAACCAGCAAATTAAGCACAGTTTTTTTTTTTCTTTGCTCACAGTTCTGACGCATGACTGAACAGCTCAAATGACATCTGACCTCTTTTACAGAAGTATTTAAATACAGTATCTTCAAACTGTCAGATGCAAGATATTATTCTAATTAGAGAGATCGTTTGATCTGCATTTCAAAGCTTCAAAGGTGGGGTTTTTTTTCTTCAGTTAGAGAGATCTTATGATCTATATTTCAAAGAAGTTGGTCAAAGAAGTGGGTTTCTATAGCTTTTCTTTTAAATGTACTAAAATATAAGGCATATTCAAATCGAATGAAATTTTGAAGCTGCAGTGTGATGATATTACATCATCAAAGGTGTAGTTTGTATAAATCCAGGTAAAGATCCAATTACATCAACTACACGTTAAATTACAATCACCACACATTAAATTACAACCACACCACCTCCACTTACAACCATTACACATTAAATTACCATCCTTACACATTAAATTCAAACAATTACACAATAAATTACAACCACTGTGCATTAACTTACAACCACTATAAATTATATTACAAACAGTATACATTAGTTTGCTTGATTATTACATGACGTGTACACATGCACACGTATCCCAAGAATCCCTGCTGTCTTGACACGCGTCAGCTTGGAAACGACTTATTTGAATGCAAATGTAAAGAAAGAAACTCTTCCTGAATGGAATTAATTTTAATATTTGTTTGTCAACTTTGCTTACAAACAATTATTTTAGAGGTAAATTGCACACAACCAATATGCAAATATATTATGAAGAAATTAATTTTTTTTAAAAATTGCTTTATTCGAAAAGTCTCAGATACCTACCTACAAACTGAATATGGATTCAATATTATTTCTAAATGTCTTTCGTTTAAACTGTGTTTTTGGTTTGAAGGCTAAAATTGCTATTGATAAATTTTATAATTAGGTAATAACAGTAAATACCTCTATACCACATTTATAATATGGAATTGTTGTCTTTATGTTCAGTGTACCTATTTGTAAAGTTATGATTGAATTATACGTGTATGTTATCTTTTTTCCTTCTAAAATTCTTATGCAATCAATAATTCGTATCGGTCTTATACAGCAGCTAACCTCATGGAAGCTTGATTATTGAGAACTCTTTGTTTTATGTCATTAAAATAATCCCACCTATCAGACTGGAATGTTGGAATGTTTCATCAAAGGATCTACCCTAAAAAAAAAGTAATAGCGCATGTTACAAAATGTAGGTATATGCTAATTTTATTGGAAGTGTTTGGGATGAAAAACGAGACTGCCCTGAATTTGTACAGGTACAGGGGAAAATGAACATTTCCATTTGAAATAAAATGATTGAAGTGCTTTTGTTCAAAACACAGCAGTTATAA
>JAECUM010085872.1:0-11384 GCA_016617855.1 Megalonaias nervosa | reverse complement strand
ATATATATGTCTACTTCTTGTGAATACATCCTGAAGTTTGAAGACTTCCTTTAAAATGGTGGAGGAGGAGCAACATAAGCTACTGTATTTAGGCGGATACGCGTTTTGTGAAACACGAATGAAAGGCTAGCGTCGAAGCGTGGAGAAAATTGAGTGAACAAATAAAAAATGGAGCACGTCATACCCTTTTCATTCCCATTACTAAGAAATTAGTATGGAAATAATTAAAAAGCAAAATGTAAATAATTATCTTTAGCCTTAATTTAATATGCACTAACTAGATGATCAAACTGTTAGAAGCATAGACAAAATTCAAAGTGTTAGAAGCATAGACCAATATCAGTCAAACTGTTAGAAGCATAGACCAAGATCAGTCACACTGTTAGAAGCGTAGACCAAGATCAGTTAAACTGTTAGAAGCATAGACCAAGATCAGTGAATTTAACAGGGGACCAATCGTCCGATAAGTCAAGATCAGCGAATTTAACAGGGAGCCAATCGTCCGATAAGTTTTAATCAGTATTTAGCATTATAGCGTTATCGGAACTGTTAGCGATACCAGAAAAGTGCAGATTCGTTCAATACTCGTCACACTGTACTGTTAGTCCTCAAATGTATATCCACCAGAATTGTGTGTGTGTGTGTGTGTGTGTGTGTGTGTGTGTGTGTGTGTGTGTGCGCGCGCGTGTGTGATTTAGATTTTTAACGTTGCTTTAAACAAAATTTCAGTGATATCGCTACGTTGTCTGCAGTGTGTCAGTTTATTGTGATGTCTAGCACTGGGGCATCATGCCGGAGACATGTAGCATGATATCCCACCCAGTCACAGTATCCTGACACCATTCCGACCAGTCCTAGCACTAACCTCTTAATGCTGAGCGCCTAGTGAGGCATGTTAGTACTATTTTTATAAGTCTTTAGTATGACTGGGCCGGGGTTCGAACCCGCAACCTCACGCTCTACGCCCTTGTTGAAAATAAAGAACAACTATATAGGATGACAACGTAAAAGAGTACAATACGTGTAACTTAAATACATTGCATATTCGTTCTGTAGATGTAACAAGCTGGTCATATATTCATCATCTTCTATTTATTTTTTATAAATATTCTGTGAACATACAATCATTGCGTATTCAACCTATCTCATCATATTTCTCTCTTTACATTTAATGATTTGGTGTTGCTTGAATTGCTATTTCCACCACTTTTTCTCTTCACATTCGTCTATATTAATATACTTTAATAAGTTCATTGAATACTTCTTTCTTGGTTTTGCTGGGAGTTTTAACCATACTGTACAAACTTTTAATTTTCAGTTTCTACTGTAGATTCTGGTTGTGATGGGCAATTACTCAGCGTACCTGTAGTTTACAATTACATCATCGTGGAAAGTTTGGCATTACGACAAAATTCTTGGTACCACACCGATTTAAGAATCTTTTGGCAGTTCACTTTAATTATCATTCCATATTTAGTTGTACTCCCTGGAATGAGTGATTGCACGGTCCTAACTTCGGAATTTGTATTTACCATCTCTGCTAGAAATGCATCTTTTGTATCTCGTGTACTTTTGTTATCAGCGGTGCATATAAAATTCCCCTTTTCATTTATAGTTGTATATTCTTCTATCACATATTATATGCTGTAGTTTATATGGAATATGGACATTATTGTTCTTTTGTGTATGTTTTTCCATTCCATGAGTGCCACATCACGAACATTTTCTCACTTGGACGATCATACGCCTTTCCAGAGAATATGACTGTTTTAGAAGTATTCAAGTTTGGTTTTCAAACTCACTTCCTTCATGTCTTTCAAATAAGTGTTTTGTATCGTCAGCTTTTTTTACGAGCTGATATGCTTTGTAGACGAAATAGATTGTTCTTTTATCTAAACATCCTATGATTGAGGATCGGTTTAAAACAGTAATAATAGCTCCAGCTGCAGGATTCCTTTCAGCTTTTGTCTTGGTAGGATCTCATAGCGATGTCTGGATAATTGGATTTTTTTTTCTGTTGCTCTGATTGTTTATTCAAAATCCAGAGCCGTATTATATTTAATATGCGGTATCACTGATTTCAGTAAGAATGAGTGCATAACCTCGATTTTTTTTTTTTTTTTTACAACTGCCTGTTGTCTTTGAGTTTGGTATGAGCGTACATTGTAAGTAAGACTTGTCAGAGGTGATCGATGTATGTAAGATCCCACAACCCTGCAAGGACACAATTATCCACTTGTTAGCAGTAAACTCTTAAAAGCTGTTAAAAACGTTACTTTCTTTCACATAAATACCTGCAAGGTTTGGTTTCTTTTATACCAATTCCATATAAAGTAACAATTCTCTCAGAGTAATGCTCAAAAGGGTTAATTTTCTTTTGAAGCAATACTCTTTCTCTTACATTTATACTCTGGAAGGCTATTTTTCTCTCACATTTATACTCTGGAAGGCTATTTTTCTTTCACATTATACTCTGAAAGGTTAATAGCTTTCAAATTAATACTCTGGAAGGCTATTGTTCTTTCACATCATACTCTGCAAGGTTAATTTCACTTACATTTATACTCTGGAAGGCAATTGTTCTCTCACATTATACTCGGAAAGCTTAATTCTCTCACATTTATGTCCTTGAAGGCTATTGTTCTTTTTTCACATTATACTCTGAAAGGTTAATTGCTCTCACATTGATACTCTGGAAGGCTACTGATTTTCAAATTATATTCTGGACAGTTACTTTTCTTTCCTAATAATGCTTTTAAGGTTACGTTTTGTTTTGAGTTAAACTTTGAAAGGCTAGTTTTCAGTTTACATTCATGATGTAACGTATTCAAATCTACTGGATCTTTGAAAGATAATTTTAACAGTAAAGAGTTTCGAGGAATCAAACACAAAAAACAAATAACAATGTCAAACGGAAAAGAGCAAACAAAATATCAGTTCATATACTGCTTTTGTATTGACACTAAATCAAATAATATGGCACTAATATATCCTAAAAAGCGGAAAAATCTATACTTTGAACTATTTGCAATTATGCAAATGAGGTATTTTTATTTGGCAAGGACATACATTTGTGTTTACCTTGTCCGCATGTGACTTTATGTAACTGACTGAAACAAAGGACACGCAAAACGACACAGCAATGTTTCCTGTAAGTGAACAACCAAAATTTAGTCCCGGGCTTCCAAAATTAAGAATGTATGACTTCCAAAATTAAGAATGTATGTATGTATGTATGTATGTATGTATGTATGTATGTATGTATGTATGTTTAACACCACTCCAGCAACTACTTGAAGATGGTGTACAAGGGTGAGTTGTTCAACTTTATGTACAGATATCTTGATATGTAAAAATCAATTTACAATCGTAGCACTCTGGAAGATTGCTTTTCTTTCCCATTAGTACTCCGGAAGGTTACTTTTCTTTTACAGGATTACTCTGGAAGGTTACTTTTCTTTGACAGTAGTACTCTGGAAGGTTTCATTTTTTATAATATTACTCTGGAAGGTTACTTTTCTTTCACAGTAGTACTCTGGAAGATTGACTTTCTAAAAAGATGTAAGTGTGAAAGGAAATGAGAACTCTCTACGCCAATATCACCTACTTGTCAGTATTTTATCCCAAAGCTTTATGCGATGTTTCAAAAGATACCAGTATCTTGCAGTAAAGAGGAATGTGAGCTCTGTCCTACCTCTGCTTCAGTCAGAATTAAAAGTTAACAAATCCAAATGAGACAATA
The DNA here is from genome assembly GCA_016617855.1 of Megalonaias nervosa. Classification (NCBI taxonomy): domain Eukaryota; kingdom Metazoa; phylum Mollusca; class Bivalvia; order Unionida; family Unionidae; genus Megalonaias; species Megalonaias nervosa. The sequence continues at coordinate 7,642 of JAECUM010085872.1, read as the reverse complement.
CCTATTAAAATTTGAAAATAAGAAATTTTGAGGCCCAGCAACAGATCTGACAGTAATTGTGTTTCAGTATCAAATTTGTCGAAAACATAAATCAGACCGTTAATTTAACATTGATAAGACGTGATTTGTACTTTCAAAAGGCTGTTAAGCAGCCGCCGTTGGGAATCCCAAAGGGCATTATTTATCAGCGAAATAAAACCAATAGTGTTGGCATGTGAGGAATAGATGAATATTTAACACATAGATGAAACGGATTGAATGTCTCATGCGATATTATAACGACGATTATTCGAATTAATGTCGACAAAATTTTTCATAAATATCTGAATGTATTTATGGAGTTCTTCAGAATTTTCTTTGAAATATTTGCAGGTGAGTAACTCATACAATGATTTCAGGAAACACAAGTGACTTACAGATTTAAAAATCAAACAATTCTCTGAAGAACGTTACTAGTCATCGTTTTCCTTTAATGCTTTTTACCAACATATAAGAAAAACTTTCATACATTTGACGGAATGAAAATAAAATTACCTTTGTTAGAAGCACGCTAAAAGGCGTTATACCAGAAACTTCATACAATTATTTCAGAGATTATCATTTCAAAACAAAATGAATAAATAAACACAACAACAACAACAACAACAAGGATAATAATAATAAATAATAATAATAATAATAATAAGAAGAAGAAGAAGAAGAAGAAGAAGAAGAAACGTTCGCAATTTATTTTGCAGTGTTGTATGAATTTTTAATGAACTAGAGGTGATAATTTAGGCTTCTAGAGTGATATGCCAAGTTAAAGTATGGTTCTAACTAATCAACTAACTACACACACTTTTTAAAACTCCTCTTGTACCGTTACAAGAAAACGGGCCAGGCAAGACGTATTTTGTATCAATCTGATACCAAGATCTACCTATGTAGGACGACAATTGCTGAAATTACATTACATTTATAGAAGAAAAAAAAATAAATGGAATGGGGAACGGGGTAGCGAGAGTCCTAATGTTTAGTCTGTCCATGTAGAAAGGTAATTTTCCCTAAGAAAATATACTATTTTTTTTCTCTACATGGGGAAGAACTGTCACACTAAGACAGTCGTGATTTTTCACCCATTGTAAGAATTTCAATTAAGATTCATTAAAATAAAAGTCTTAATCAAAAGGAGTGGTGGGAGTGGTGTGTAGTTTAAAGAGGCATTATAATATTTTTCTCTCACAAAATATGAATCGCAACATGACTTGGCAATTTAACTAAATGATGCAGAGGTAACGATGTTTGATTTTAAAAGAATACTTGAACATGAGATAAAGGCAAGTTCATTTACATGCAAATCTCAGAAAACAAATTAATATGTGTCCATGACATGTTAAGTCCCTTGTAGGAAAGGTGTAAATCATCCATTAAAGGTTTAATATAATGCGTGACAAATCCCTTTTGGAAGCGTCAGAACCTATCTCAGTTAAACATCAAAAACTTAAATTAACGACGTCACGGTGTGTTTTAAATTTTCTTTATGACTTTTCAAGGGACAAATTAATCTTAATTTCAAACGTTCAGTGGACATTTCAGGTCTTTAAAAACAGGAGTATGTTAGCATTCGTCTAGAAGTTTCGAATACTGGAAGAAGCCAAATGAAAGCATAAAGAAACTAACATAAAGTGAAATGAAAATATCAAGATAAACAAAGCCAGCCAAACGATCTTTACACAAAGAACAGTAACTAAAACTGGCAAATTCAAATTAAGCAAGCAAATACATTACTAAAAATACAGAACGGTACATTGCACACATTGCAACTTAACATTTAGGGGTGGTCAGACGGATGAAATTTTGCAGGAAAGAAACTGTAAGATGTATTTGAACTCGTGCACATTGATCATTAACACCTGTAACAGCTGTAAGTGGCAGGCAGATAGGTAAATATTAAAATCTAAGCTGTGTCTGAATTTCTAAAAGTTTCAATATTTACAAAGTCTTTATTGCAATTATTAATAATAGATAAGCATGATTCCAGGAACTGAAAGAACCTCAGTCATTTTGAGTCTTTTGACCATTATTACTGTGCCTTGAAAAGATCCTAACGCATTATAAACTAAAAATACTCAAATTGTATTTTCCGTTTGTAGTATTTAGATGCAGCTGCATTTAGGAGTCATTCTAAATTTTATATTAAATCTCGTTCATTTGTAATTGCAACAATTGTTCACCTTGAGGCCATGAAACTCATTGTATTTAGGTATCGTTGGAAATACGTAGACATGCAGAGAACGAAAAGGCATTAAAATGTCCAGTAGACTTTTGGGGTCTTCAAAACGGAATATTTTGATGCAATTATAATTTTTTTTTATTGATTTGGCATCTAGATAACCACACATACACCACATGTTGGCTGTACTGAAGAACAGAACACCACAAATAGAACGACGAGTGAACGTAAACGTAAGCATCTGAAAACTTGAATCGTGATCTAAAATAATTGATCAAATTGCTGTCACTATACACCATGATGCCAAAAGGATACTAATCGTATAGTACTTAGTATTCAGTTGTTTTATCATTCGTTCAAGGACTAAAATTATTGATTACTGACCATAGTAATAACCTCTATATTTGAAGTCAGGGACACAACAATTAACAATAACACATATATCAATAATGCTAAATTCTATATGAATAAACTAAGGGATCCCCCCCCCCAAAGTTCACACATGGAAGTGAAGGATAAATATACATTTATAGTACCGAGATCGACCATTGTAAGTTTTATGACCCGTAAGATATGATATAAAAATATGATACATGGACACGTCACACATTAATCCTGACATCGACAAACTTAGAGAGGAAAAAGTTTAATTTATGCATTTGCCCAACATTTATGAGCAAATAGTGCCTGGAGCCTCTGTAATGAATGACAATATCTCACATTCTACATATCGATTGTGGATACAAATATAGAGCTGTGAAATTAATGATGTTTGGATTGTCGAAATTCTAACCATCTAATCATGCCCATGAAATGAGTTCACTAAAAATATGAACCTTATCATTTTGACCCTTTGGCCGCTCGGATTTCGGTCGATTGGAATTTGATATAACAACATCAATATATTCTATACATAGAGACAAATATTGTTTAAAAGTAAGAAATGTTCCCTCTAGTTTTCTCCATGAAACAAAGCAAAGGAAGTAATTAAACCACTACATCGAATCTTGCGGCCACATCAAATAAAGATAACCCTAAACTTCGATCTGAATTTAAAAATCGAACATCTTATACTCTAACTCGAGCTTATGCCAATTTTTATGATATCCGTCCCTAGAGTATTAATTCGAACCTGAACATAAACCGTTCCAAAACGTTCTTTATACAGAGATCTGCGGTAGATTGGGTCAATATTAAAGTAAGGTGACTGAATGTTTTCCAGAAAGGGATAGTAGCTGGTCAGCCTTCAATTAATATGCCACAACAAGTAATGTCTTAAAATCCAACACATGATCTGAAATCAAGCCGTCAGACTGGTTTTGAAATCAAGCCGTCGGACTGGTTTCCTTTTAAAATCTTTCAGTTAATAATGTTACGCTGAGTTAATATTCTTGGCACACGAGGATACCGTAAAATTAAAAATTTTGTATGTGTTTTAAACTTTGGCAAATTTAACATTTTGACAAATTTTACGTGTTTAATTATAACTGTTTTGAAACGTGGTGACAAGTTGACCGTAAACGTTGCGAAAATAAATATGTGTGTAAAGTTTTCCATACACGGTGACGATTTTGAATCAAGAAGCTAAAGCTATATGGCATTATTTTGACGTACTCTTTCAGGATTTATCCTCAAGTGATTTAGTCTAATGAAATTCACTCCTTAAGTGTTTCATCTGAGACTGAATGGACATCATATCTACCTTGTACATATTTCTGTCATTTCGATACATATTTGGCAGCACGCGTATTATACGCATGTTAATGATGCAAATGATAGTGTTTCAATTACATATTGAAGTGACGGTTATATTATTCTTATCTTGTACTATGGCAGGCTTCTCAGAGGGAAATGACTTTAAGGTTAAAGAAAGATCTACATTTGTCTTAAATTCATGATGGATCCTTTGTGATGTATACAAGGTCTATTGCTCTGTTTCGTCATTAAACAGTGCAATGTTGAGACCGGATGTAACCTGTGTCTTTTGTACAAATACCCGTATTCTTTTTAAATAGGGGCGCCAGGTGGCGCTCGCCTTTACAAATCATTCACATTTCTCACCTCTTTCCGTGTGAATTCGAGTCTCAGCTCGATAAATGTAGATATGTTTGAAAGCTTGCCAATAGCTTCCAGTGGTTCTTCCCCAGGCCTTCCCGGGTTCTTCCTCCATAAAATATGCTGGCCGCCATTGTGCGAAGAAAAATTGGGTTAAACCCCACAACAATAAAGGAAAGACAACTCTCTAAAATATTTTCCATATCTCCTTCGATTCTTGAATTTTAAATTTAAGGAGTGTATGTTTGTGTTTTGGACTTTTCATGCTGCTTTAACAATTTTTCAGTCACATTGCTACGATGTATGCAATGTGGCAGTTTATAGTGATGTCTAGCGCTGGGGGATCATGCCGCAGACATGTAGCGTGATGTCCCACCCGATCACATTATCCTGACACCAGACCGACCAGTCCTAGCACTAACCTCTTAATACTGAGCGCCAAGCCAGGCAGCTTCAAGTACCATTTTAAAAGTCTTAGGTATGACTCGGCCATGGTTCGAACCCGCGACCTCCCGCATCCGAGGCGGACGCTCGAACCACTAGGCCACTGGAACGGTCAAATTTAAGGAGTGTGATCTGATTGATGAGTGTAAATAGCTGGTATCCCTGTTTTAGTGAAAAACGTGCAGGGTAGATCAACATATTATACTTGCGAACAAAGGCAAACAAAGGCGATACACTCTTTGTTCCAAGGCTGAATTACATTATGTGTGTGTGTGTGTGTGTGTGTGTGTGTGTGTGCGTGTGTGCATGTGTGTGTGTCTGTTTAAAATTATCATAATTACATTCACTCCATTTTAGAAGTATTGAAGATTTCTTCTTTAGACACAATGCCAAATGCAGGTGGATATATAAATGCAGTGGTACTGAAAACTTTGCAACATATTAGAAAAACTGATCTACGAAACTAAGATGTAAAAAAAAACCGTTACTTAATGCCGTAATATTTTTGCAAACATATACGTCATATGCACAGTATACACATATTTGATTTACAAAACTCCACCATTAAATACCCTGAGTGTCAGCTGTGCTACCACTAAATCGTTTTTATATAAAACACAATATGCGGCTATTGATTTCAGATTCACAGATTATTTCAAGATCACAGCTGGCTGCATTGAAGACACGTGGGCTTGATAATAACACGCTTCGATATAGCGCCGTATATCCCAATGTCAGTTGTCCGGATCTGATTATAATCCATTTCATAGAAAATAAAAGACTAAAGCTTTCAAGAACTCTAAAGGCAGGCATGGAGGAACACGGGCCGATAAGTGAATTTTGAAGCCACACCCTATCATGCAATTTATCGGATAAAACCTGGGCATGGGTTTTAATTTCCCCACCCCTGTCTAAACAGATCATATTGCATCTTTTCGTCGTAGTTTCCTAAAACCATGATTAGCGCAAGAAAATGCTCAAGCAAGATAGTTGTATCAAGGGTAGTTTTGTGGAACTCAGCTATATTTAGATGTGACACAGTAGGGTTGCACCCACCAGCGGACTTCAAAAGGGCTGTAGTCCAGTATGTAGTAGTAGCGACAATCCATGTCTGTCTGTCTGTCTGTATGTGTGTGTGATATTTTTAGTGTAGCTTTAAAAATTTTCAGTCATATTGCTACGATGTCTGCAATGTGGCAGTTTATAGTGATTCTAGCACTGGGGCATCATGCCGCAGACATGTAGTATCATGTCCCACACAGTCACATTATCCTGACACCAGGCCGACCAGTCCTAACACAAACCACTCAATACTGAGCGCAAAGCGAGGCAGCTGCTAGTACCATTTTTTTATTCGCAATATTTTTTCAGTTGATTTCAATAAAAGACTTGTGCGTTCCTTAGTACGTTTTAGATTGGACTTCTGTTACAAAAACTTCACCAAGTTCAAAACGCATCTGCTCGAATCATCCTTAGAGTACAAAGACCCGAACATTCCCCCCTCCGCTCTGTACCCTCCACTGGCTACCTGTTCAATTCAGAATAAAAAAACAAAATCTGTTTTGTATGCTACAATTGGTTGACTACCTCAAGTCCAAATTACCTATCTGACATCATCCATGTGTATATCCCATCTAGAAACTTACGCTCCTCTTCTAACTCCCATATCACTATTTCCACTAACAAAAGAATGTACAACGGACAACGTTCTTTTGCCGACCATGGCCCAGGTATCTGGAATGAATCGACTGTTGAACTTGGACACCATGATATTGATTTCATTCAGGAGTGCTCTTTGAACTCACCTATTTCGACTGCAAGAGCAGACTTAAGACTTCATAATATTTCCTTACCTTCAGTATTTTCAGCATAAATATATATATATATATATATATATATATATATATATATATATATATATATATATATATATATATAGGTATATATATATATATATATATATATATATATATATATATATATAATAGCGCTTTAGAGGTTATAACGATTAAGCGTTGCAATACAAAGTCCTCATTCGACTTCTTCGACTTCTTCTTCTTCTTCTTCTTCTTCTTCGTCTTCTTCTTATTATTATTATTAGAAGTAGTAGTAGTAGCAGTACCTGCAGTCAGAATTTAAATATATATGACAATTTATATATATCTAACAATATTTGCATCACAGACTACAAACAAGTTTCCTATCAAAGTGGCCCCAGTAAGCAAACAATATTGGACTAGTTCAAGGTGATTCTAACAATGATGAATTCTTTCCTGTACATGTATCTCTTTATGCAAACGTAGGCGTTAGTTAGAATTAAACATTTTTGTATTTTATTTCGTAGATATAATGCATCGAAAAAAAAAAAAGGTGTTAGAAAAGAAAACCATCATGAGTAAAATTACTTGTTTTACTTCCATTACAGACAGACGATAACCGAGTTCAATTTGTAATGTGAAAAGGAGTCCAGTACAGGCCTGGTAAGTTTCTTTGTGTAGATTTTGAAAAAAAAAATATTTACTATTTCCATGAAATATGATATTCCAAATTTAAAGAAAAATTTAAAACAATAAGACATGTCCCTTTTCATAATAAATGTTTATATATATCCATTTTAAAATAAAATATTCGAAGGCTTCTTCTTCACAAATATTGCTTGTAAATATTCGGTACTTCCCTATTTTTGTCCTAAGTCGATACAAATGAATTAATGAATACTGATATCAATGATTTCATTTGCAAATCCAAAAACCTAGCATATTGCTTAAAAGTTCTGAATTCTTCAGTTGAATTTATAATTCTAGTACTGCCCGGGGGATTTTCCTTATCAGGCATTGCTACTTGAATGAAGACAAGACCCTAAGACAAAACCAATATGCTACGTGAATATATATATATATATATATATATATATATATATATATATATATA
>JAECUM010085864.1:0-14364 GCA_016617855.1 Megalonaias nervosa | reverse complement strand
AAAAAAAAAAAAAAAAAAAAACAAAGAAAAAGAGAACTTTAACACACTGAACGAAAACTGGATGAAGGTACAGGAAAAGTTTAGATCCATGGGACATCCTGACTGGATACCAGACCATGAAAAGAAGAAGAAGAAAGTATTCTTAGAGAAAGTGAGGAGATGGTGGAAGAACTGGAGAAAGAAGAAGAACCCAAAGGCCCTTTTCAGGGCCACTTCATTGCCTCGAAAAGATTTAATCTTTCTTGTGTTACGTATATGTAATTAAACTGCTTGTGTGTTAGTTTTAAAATTCTTTTTTTATTTTATTTTTGTTTCATTACATTTTATTGTAATGATTATTGAAAGGATTCAAAATTCTTCGATATTTTCTTTTAGCAAATGTTGTTTATTTAAGACGTAAAAGTGTTACATGAGAATTATTTATAGTTAACCTAGTTCGTCTTAGGTTGGGAAGTCGCAAACAGGCAGTTAAAATGATTGGTCAGTAAAAGGGCCATACTTTGATTGCGTGATCACCATGTGTAAACAACGCTTTTTTGTGATTGGTTTTTAAGTGGGGTTACACTGGCGTACGTGATAGTTTTCTTGTAGTAAGAGACCACATGACCCATCTCGCGAGACTTGAAATGATGTTTTTGGGGTTTAAATACGCATTCTTAATATTCTTCTGGCAGAGTCGTTTAACATCTTGAAGGAACAAGGTGTTACTTTTATTTGTTGCCAGATTGTTTGTTTTTCATCTGATTTTTGGATTTAATAATTTATTCTCCTGGAAACTCAACAAGTTGACTTTCTTATAAAAAATTCTGAAAGATATTCATGGAAATTTATTCTGGAATTATTCGGAAACAAAAACTGTGATTCAATTGAGGAATTTTTGATTATCGTACATTGGACCACATCTGACGTCATCGCCTTCCATATTTGTGTGTCGTCGAGATTCGAACTTGGATTCTAATAGAACTATTTGGTGATAGAACTTGTGTTTTTCATTTTTAGGATTAAATTTTGGATGATATTCACAAACCGTAAGTCCTATTTACCAATGTTTACATTGTTTTCTAGGGAAATAAATTATTTTGTTAAAATATACAAAGCTTGTTGGCTTTCACTCTTTTCTTTGTTACTGAGTACGAGCCCTTGTCACGTAACACTAGCCTAATATTTTTTTCAGTCGATTTTATATTTTATGTGTGATAGATTTATGTTCATATGTATGTATGTATATGTCCTATGCCTATGTCTATGCCTATCCAGTCCCACCCCCTATTGTCCCTATACCAAAACTCAACCTATCTTCAACTTTCCCTTGACGCTATAGTGGCCCATGGTAAATTTTGACGCTATAGTGCCGGGACACCTTTTGACTGGATTTCCCATTGACGCTATAAATTTTGACGCTATAGTACCGGGACACCTTTTTGATTGGATTTTCCATTGACGCTATGTCGCCCCCTTTCACAACTACCGTCGGCTGAAGGGTTCTTTGGGTGACATGTTTGTTATATTTCCGGAACAAATCCTGTTTGGTGACTTGTAAATCTACATGGAATAGCACAACCCTCAGTCCTGTGTCCGTTGTGAATTCCGCGCTAGATATGGCTGTTGCCAATTACCGGTCAAAAAAGGCAAAACAGGCAGAAGAAACAGCAGAAGAAGACCCTGTGCAAGTGAAGAAATTTATAAGAGAAAGACTGTGAAATGAGAAGAAAATGGACTTTTGTTATGTGTTATGAAATTTCATCTTTGGTATGGATAAGACACACACGCGCGCGCGCGCGCGCACTTTCGAACGAGGTGATTAGTGTTTTATTTGATCTGGCAATCACCGAATAATATCTTTTTTCTACACGATATGGGTGGCTTTGGCAAGGGGCACTGGTTTTTTAATAATGAAAAAAAATAAATAAATAAATAAAAAAATTGCGACTTCATATCTTCACTTGTAACTATGTTAAGCCTTTCTCACGTCCAAGTCCTACTCCTGTTGTTGCTGTGGTTGTAGTAGTAGTGACTGCTGCTGGCATCTCAATAATGGTGGTTAACGTCTATGCATTTATAAAATGTGTAGAAGCCATGGATCGTGAAGAACTCTTTCTCTTCAGTTTGAGTAAAGAAGTTTGATACATTTCTCTCAGACATTTTAGCTCCAACAAATTGTCCTGTAACAAACAAACTGTTTTGCTTACACTCTTTCCTCTTCTAACTGCTCAAAGTTTTCCCCTTCTCTTCTTGCCTCCTTTTTTGTTGTTGTTGTTGTTGTTGTTGTTACTGAACAAATACTTGTTCTTCTATCTGACATTGCAAACATCTCTCCAGCTCTTCCTTCTTTTCTTTCTGAAAGCATTTTACACTGGTATGGATGGAAAAGAAGGTGAAGGTAGTACTTCCGGCAAAAATTCTTGCAAAGAAGATAAGAGATTGCACAAAGCCAAATTGTAGTCATTCTGCTCTGCAAGAATACTTGCAACAACAGCAACAGTAGTCGTTCTATCACTCCATGTATTAAGCAGTATTCAATGCAGGTTCACTGCCAATACATCACCTTCGTTTCAGTCATGGATATTGTGCCTGAACTTTTCTGCAATTGTACATTGTGTGAATGGGGGGTGGGGGGTGGTGATGTGTGTGTGTGTGTGTGTGTGTCTAAACGCATCAACACATTCACTTTGCACCTTTGCAGTTAAAAATCGTTTCCCGGTTTAAAAGTGTACAAAGGTAAAATGGTCACCAATCAGTTATGAGTTGTTCGTTTTTTGTTTTATATTTTCTTGTGAAGTTCTGGTAAGTTTGAAAATTCTTTATGAAATTATTAATTTATTTGAAATTTCCAGAATCAGATAGGTGTTCATTTTTTTTTTTCGTTACATTAAGGAATTAGAAAAGTACTTGGCAAAAATTATAATTAGTTAAAACAATCATATATTGAGAAATAGACCAGTGATAAAAAAATATAAAAAATATTGTCTTCAAATCAGGAAAAATAGTTTAATTGCTTATAGGGAACAAATTTAAAGCACCCGGATATAACTTACTTCTGATAAAATTTTAAGAAAAAATATTTAAGTAAATTTTAAAAAAAATACCTTAAAATTAGGCAGAACAACACTGGCAAAATCAATCAGCTTTACTTTTTCAAAATGACCAAGCGCATTATAATTTGTATCAGGTAATAAAAACAATCTTTCAGCCTGGTATAGTTATATCTCTGACCGACTGAATATATTTGCATTGTTCCGTTTTTATCATGACAGAATAAATACTAAAATACTTTATGTAAGTTAGGAGTTATAGGTATACGTTAACGCATTTTCCCCCAAGTTCTTCTTTAGTACGGTTCTGTGTCTTCTGTCGAGGTGCTGAAATCGAATGTAACTGAAAAACAGAAACGTATTTTCGCTGACAAGGTGAGATAAATTTTCCCTATCTTCAAGTCTCGATATAAGGTATACAACCTCAAAAATGCCATAAATTCTTCTTTTTTATGACATGTACATGTTATATAGCAGTGTCTTGGAATGTGTGGTTTTTTCGTCATATTGTTTTATTGGTTAGTTGCTTTGTTTTGGAGCATATCACTGGAATAATATATTTCGTTCTTGCGGTAGTCCTTCAATTCCAGGACGACGTCGTTTTCTACAGAAAATGCGAGATAAACGTGTGGGGTGGGTGGGGAAAGTACATCTGCCAATAGGGCACATACATACTAACCAGGAAAAAAAAAGATTGTTGCTTTACAAATATCTAAGATAAGTCAAAAAGCAGCAAGGAGATTAAAAGTCATGCAACGTCCAACCACGATTTGTCCACTAATACGAAGCTTCTAATCTACAAATGCTTTCTTAGGTCAGATTTCAACTATTGTCCTCCTATTTTGCATTTTTGTAGCAAACATGACTCAGATAAAATGGAAAGACATTCAGTATGGGACACTAAAACTGGTGTTTGATGACTTTAACTAACTCGTATGATTCTTTGTTAAGAAAAGCAGACCTTCCGGCTCTTCACATTAGTAGATTAAGATATATGGCAACTGAAGTATACAAGATACTTCACAAACTCTCCCCCCTCCACCTAATTACTTTAATAATCTAGTTACTTTCAAAAACTGCAAATACAATCAAAGAAACCAAAATCTATCAACATTGCCAAGAGGAATGACCACTAAGTATGGTCAGCTCTCTTTCAGATTTGACACTCTCAGAGTCTGGAACAACCTCTGATTACAAAGAATTCAACAGGCTGATTCAGATATGGTCCAGGGCCGCAATGTAAATGTATGTTATGTCTGTCTATTTAGCGGTCAATGGCAAATCAGCTTTTGGGTTGCCTTCTTCACCAAGATGGTCAGACTTAAATCATAATGCCTATTTTAAGTAAGCACCTTCTTTGATTTTAACTTTTAGCACAGTCAATTCTCCAGATGTTGCTTTTCTTACACCACGAGCACCATTTGCTGCATGCGATAACCTGTTGTCTTTTCTTTTAATCAGCTGTAATAACTGACAATGTACATGGTTTTTAATAATAAAAAGTCATATCATATTCCATATTTAAATTATTAAGTGTCCTCCTCTCTGTGATCTGTTACATGTGTTCATTCCCCCCCCCAATTGTGCACCTGCATGTTGTCTATTTTCTATTACTCTGTTGTAGTTTAATTTTATTTTATACTGTCTTTTATCTACTGTTGTATTGTCTTTTTTGATCTGCTTTTGTAATGTCTTTAATTTAATATTGGGTTGTATGTTAATCTGATGTTATCATTGGCACTGTTATGTCTACATGTGTCCTGTTGTACTGTAAATATGTATTATCTGTGTACCTGTTTGTTGAATTGTCAAATATTATTGTTACGTATGTAAAATAGCTTGTACAGAGCTAGTGTTATATGTATTTTACTCAGGCAATCAATGTTAAATACAACTTCTTTTATGTTGTATCTTGTACAAGAACTTAAAGAGGTCGAGACTAATTGCATAGTCTTTCAACCGCAAAAGACTATTCACATGCCACTGTGTATATAATTTACATACGTCTACCGCATACCTGATGTAGTGAAATATTTTCATTTTTGCAATTTATTACCTTTAATTAAATATTTGCTTGTCATTCTTGTTAAAACTGATACATCTCTGGTAGAAATAGAACTCCTCGAATAGTATTAATTGAATCTTGTAGGTAGAAAAATTCGTTATTGTCACCAGTCTGTGAACTATTTCCATTGTTTATTAAGTATGAACAAATCTTTCTGTTTATTTTATCCTTGAATGAGCAAGTGCTTTAGACCACTCCACCATCCAAGGCCCCAGTTGGCTAGTTAAAGTGTATTAAATGTTTGACAGTAGGCGATTTCTTTGGTAATGTCAGCTGTTTACCATTTATGTTCTGCAATGTTTTACATAAATTTGCACAGTAAATCTGAGCAACATAATTCTTAATCCAGTGTAACAGAGATTACACTTAATGTGCATTCAAATGGTAAATGTGAGTAACAATTCTTTTGCAATTCAAGATAACGAAGTATACACTAATAATGAAAAATTAAAGAAAGCATAGCATGGGATTCTATTATGGATTGTTTGCATGTCGTGTCAACATATTTCCACTTGACTACAGTGATTGATACATTTGAAGGTGACGTTTATTTGCATATGTTATGGCTTCCTGTTGAAACAAAATTCTGGACTGTTAAAGTAAAATTGAATTATCACAATATTTTCCATGGGAAAGCCACTAATTCACTATTACTTTGGATTCACCTCTACTTCACTGCCTTGTAGCCATGTAGATAGTCTTTTCAGTTGTGGTCACATTGCAGCAGTGCAGTTAGTCTTTCCAAAAGTTGGTACATGGCGGCTGTGCGAATAAAAACTTCTTATAAGAATCCCTTGAGAGGGATAGACAACAGGCACTTGTTTTTATCAGTAAAAAAGGGTTTGGTTTGGTTTTGTGGGATTTAAGTCCATTTCAGAACATGATTGGCTATACATGATGGCCAGTATATTTGGTGGAGAAAGAATTTGCTGACCGACAGGAAGCTACTGGCAAGCTTTCTAACATGCCTACTTTGGTTGAGCAGAAACTCAAACTCACATTGACATTTGAGATGTATGAGTGAGCTGTAAAGGTGAGCACATTAGACCACTTGGCTGTATAAATGAATGCATAATGACCAGGGTTGAAAAAATCATATTTTTAATACCAAAAATATAAAAAAGTCATATTTTAAAAATGTATTTGGATCATTTTTATTTAAATCATTTTTTTTAATTTAATGAATTTTGATGAATACAAGAATAGATTTATGCTTCCAATTTATTTGCAGAATATATGCACAGTTTATAATGTTATATTTTAAAGTAATTAAAACACAGGATTAAGACATCCACTACAGTTATGTTAAACCATAATTGAAATTGCTACAACTGGATACTACATTTTCATGGCACATTTCAGATTTAGGATAGACGCTTTGTTTGCAGACAAGTATAAGTTTCCCTGCTCTCTTGTTGCCAAGCCTGTTCCTGACCTTTGAATGAAAGGATCCAAATATAAAAAATGTGCATTCAGTACTGGCATTAGTGGCAATTACCCACAACAGTTAGTTGCTCAGTTCCATGATATTATTGCCCAAGTCTTTTGATTGAAATTTCCACAAGGCAATGGGAGAAACATCCTTTGAAGGTGCAGGCTTGAGCATGTAAGGCTTGATGGATTTGGCTTGGTCTATTGGGTTTACTACTGATGACAGGCAAGTTGGATGATGCTGACTGCACTATTCTATAGCATAATCTTTTTGCAGTCAACAGCAGTATTACAGTGGACATCTTGTAGAAGAAGAAGCTACTGATATGTGTTCAAGTTTCAATTGCACAATTGACAGTTACAAGTAGTTGAGCAGATCCTACATGTGTTGATTTAGGATATACACTTAAATTTTAATGTTTTGATAATTTAATGTTCAAACACACAATTACAATGAGCAGAGCAGATTATTTCATCCAACATGTTTTTATTTAGAAATTAGACAGACATTTTAATGTTTTGGTGATTTAATGTTCAAACACACAATTACTGTTAGTTGAGCACATCCTACATATGTTGATTTAGAATATACACTTAAATTTTAATGTTTTGTAATTTAATGTTCAAACACACAATTACAATCAGCTGAGTAGATTATATCATTCTACATGTTTTTATTTAGAAAGAAATTAGACATTTTTAATATTTTGATAATTTAATGTATAAACACACAATTACTATTAGTAGCGCAGATCTCATCATCCTACATGTTTTTATTTAGAAAATAATCTTATGTTTTAATATTTTGAAAATTTCATGTTTAGACACAATTGCAGTTAGTTTAACAGTGTCAGAATGTGTTTATTTAGACTCACATTTTGAAAGTAAAATATTCTAATGCTGTTTAGGACCGCTTTGGTGGCCTAAGTGGTTAGAGCGTACGGCTCGATGCGGGAGGTCGCATGTTTGAACCCCAGCCGAGTTGTACAAAAGACTTATAAAAAATGGCACTAGCAGCTGCCTCGCTTGGTGCTCAGAATTAAGAGATTAGCATTAAGACTGGTCGGCCTGGTGTCAGGATAATTTGACTGGGTGAGACATGATGCCACATGTCTGGGGCATGATGCCCGGGTGCTAGACATCACTATAAATTCACACTGCAGACATCATAGTGATATAATTGAAAATTTTTTAAAGCTACATTAAAATTCCAAATCACAGACACACATTAATCCTGTTTAGAAGTTATTTAGGTCACAGAATCTATGTAGTTTATCATTATATGTAAATATTTTTAAAAAATCATTTGGATAATTTTTTCATGATGTTTTTGAGTGATTTAAATTATTCATTCTGAATCAAACAGCCCTGCTGATAATACAGCATGAGATACTAAAAGAATACTTTTTGTATAAATGGTTGTACTGTATTTGTTTATGAAATTTTTGGGACACACTACACGTGAATTTCACTGGATGCAGCGGCAAGCAACCGCATTCTATCAAAATTAAGTTATTCAGATTTGAACACTGTTCCTACATGATCATGACAAGGGGAGCACACAACTGGAATGGACTGATAAATAAGCAATTTTCCACTGCCAGGCCGTGTTGGTACAAATACCTTTCACTCAAATACACCTGTAATGGCTTCCCTCTGGTACATAGTCGTACATTTAATGTTAAACTTACCAAGTATCCTTTTTAAGTCAATTGTCCCCACCATTTTGACGGATGTACTTTGCACTGCTGTTACAAGCTATTGGTAAGTTGGCATTACATACTAAGGGAGGTAACTCACAAAATCCAACAGATGTCGCTAGGAAAAAGCACTAAAGTATCTGTTTGATCTGCCAAGGTGTAGATAGGATTATCGTATCGAAACCTTGGCTAGCAAAGATGACAATGGTCATGACCCAGTTTTGTACCCAGATTGCATTATAAGAGTCGGTAGCGATTGATGATTTTCATCTGGAAGTTTTGGTGATGACAACCAAGGTTCAGATCGCTCACCAATCAGGAATGAACACATTTTGTTAAAAGCTTTTTATTACAGTGTAATATTAAATTTTAGAACAATTAATCATTTATTTAAGATCAATAAAGGTACCTACATGACCATGTAAATGCAAATAATGAAAGTATTCAAGAGAGCATCAAAGTACATGTATATCATGTAACTTTTAAATGTGAACACTCATCAAATTGCAGAACTGTATATACATAAGTGTCTGTGATAACTTTAGCTTGGAAAGTAGGTCACTGTGAACTATTTTTTTCTTCTGATGTTTGAAGTACCCACCAAGAAGAATGTACTATTTAGCAATAACTCAATAGGATTGGTGATTGTGAAATGTTGTTATTATTAATAACACCTTGTATTATTATTAATATTATTATTATTATTATTATTATTAATATTAATATTATTGTTAATAACAGGAGCAATTCATGATGAATTAAGGTGACCTTTTGAGAATGATATATGTGTTTAAAGTTCCCGTAATGCTCTGTATTATTATTATTATTATGGTAAAACAATATGAGAGTAGTTGACCTGTAAAGTTCTAAAAAAAGATCCTATGTTTTTCATGTGTTTTCCACCTCAAAGTTGTAAGAGTAAAATCCTCGATATGGTCTTGATCAGCACTGATTTTCTCCACTTTTTAATCTTTCTTTAGCGTAAGATACATGTGGCAGTAATGCTTTGAAAGGAAATTAAATGTAGATACAGATGCAAGTTTACAGTATTACCAATAGTAATAATAATTATTAATTATAGCGATTATAGGTGACATAATAGATTTCTAAAATTTGCTAGGCTTGATATTTCTTCGTTTTCTTTCATGCAACCTTTAAATTCCTTAGATGAATTATGATTTAATTTATTGAAGGGCATGATATGACTGATTTCTTGTTCAGCAGATTTACTAAAAATAAAACTATAACCAGTCATGAGAATTTAGTGTACCCATCAACTTCTGGATTGTCCTCTACTGCTAAAACAGCAATAGAAATCTTCTATATGAATATTAGCTTTAATTTGAAGCAATAAACTACATTAATGTCATTAAATTATTAACTGACAATAATCAAAACCAGTCAGAAACATTTTGAGAAAAACAAAATGCATAGTCAATTCATTGGACACAGGTATATTGCAGACTATGATCAACAACAATATTGAAAATAAATAAAGTAAATTAGCAACTGTTTATGATCACAGGAAATAAGAAGGTGGACTGTGAGTGGATTAATTACCATGAGAAGTTCAAATTAAAAAAAGACCTCATTTATTACTACTTATGCATCACCATGTGGTGTTAAGCAGTGGAGAAAATGATTAGCTTGAGCTTTGTTTATAGATATATTGCCAGGTATGACCACAGAAATTCAGTCAAGCGTGTAAATGACCATTTTTGATAGTGAGACATGAAAATGACATTTTGCAACTGAGAAAAGGGTAAGGTGTTGGAAAAAAGGCCTGACATTTTTTAGTTCAGTAGAGCATCAGTCACTTGAAGGGACTCTTGTTAACATGTAGTGTAAAGACATAGAACATAAGGAATTCTATGTAACATATGTGAAATACTTAACAGTATCTCTATACTGCTATTATTCCATCCAAACTATAAAAACTACAAATGATATGTTCTAATATTTCTTGGGACTGGGGACTGAGGACTTGCTAATGATGGTGGATATGCTGAATCTTAAGTCCCCAGTAGTTTTTCAAAAAGGTTTGGGATGTCTAAATGAAACAAAGAATATTCTTTTACAAATTGTGTATATACTCACTTTTAAGTAAAGTTCACCTGTAACCAAAATAAATCTTGATCTGCCATTGCAGAATGCGTGGCAGATTGGTATTGATTTTGTTTGTTCTACTGATTATTTCTGCAAAGCTGCAGAGACCCAGATCTGCAAGTGCTCCATTCAGTGGCACGTCTGGGTCTGTCAGTTTGCAGTTACATTTGACTTATAAGCGAGTATATACAGTAGTCATAATTATAAATGAATCATACAATTTATCTCAAACATTTACTCTAAAATTAATGCGTAACAGCTGATAATTTGCAGGACGATGTAGCATGGTATGACATCAAGATGGCCTCGTCACAGCCTAAAGATGAAACTGGTCCTTCTGATCTTTTGCATCAGTACATCCAATGTGGACAGAATCTGTTAGAAAGATGTCATCAGCAGAAACATGTTCAGGGCATCCAGAAGTTGGAGAAGAAATGTCAAGCAGAGGTCAGATTTCTGAAGTCTGTGAGTACCACTATTAGGCATTCAAATTTTATAATTTTCATTTTGCATGGTTTCCTTGTTTAGGTGGGTTTTTTTCCAGCACAGTTATACTTTGACTATTATACAGTGCCGAAAGAAGTATTTAACCTTGTCTAATGACACCAGGGTGTCCAATCTGGGCTGATTTGATGGAGGGAATCTAGCTTCCTAATGGCTGAGCTGCAACAGCTGCACTTTACGTGGATTTATGCAAGTTGCTCACAAGGTTTGACACATATCAGGATCCAATGGTAGCCCAGACCTGGTTGCCCATCCTATACTCAGTGCCCAGAGAAGGCAAAAAGAGGTACTTGAATGTGAAACATAGTTTTGTACTTTCTTTTGGGTCAAGAATAATCATTTTTTCTTTGTAATATATTTTTTTATATACTTTTTTAGCATTTTGGGCTACCTTGCTTTGCTCTATAGGCATAGACAATTAATTCAGTTTCCACAGACGGTAAATTTAATACTGGGTCAAATTGTTCTACTTTGTGGTAAGATCAACAAATCATGCTTTGAGTGATCTGTCTAAGAGGAAACTTCTAAAATGATGGAAATGGTATGCTGCATATTGCATATTTGAGAAAAATTCCTAGGTTTGTTGATATCCACTGTGAAACTCAAGTCTTGTGAGATCATTCTGTTTACATCCAATAATACCTATGCAGTGACAGAGATAAAAATCATTTGGGTCCAAGCCTACTAATTTGTGTAATCTACCAATTCTGAAAAATTACACAATTTGTTTTTTCTGGTAATTAATTTTAGTCAATCAGTGATCTTCATTTGGTTTAATCAGGTTTTTAATATGCTACCACATATATGTTGGTTCTGTAGCTCACAAAATAATTAATTGCCTGTAACCATATAATAGCCCAGACCTACCATTCTAGTAGCCCTTGAGATCTGGTCACACAATTTTTGTTAGAGCCCGAGTTGTTTTACACTTGCAACACATTTATGCTCTCAGTGGTTCATATGGCTGACATGAGACATGAGGGGAAATAACCCAACTGCTGTCTTGGCAATTATGAAATATACCATGGATCAAAAGTAAAATAAAATAAAAATCTTTGCAGAAGAAGTTGCACTAAAATATAATTTCTTCAGCAGTGAATTTATGCTCATTTTATAACATCTTTGTCTCACCTGCTAAAGAGAGATCTTTGTGTGTGTGTGTGTGTGTGTGTGTGATTTAGATTTTTAACGTAGCTTTAACAATTTTTCAGTCATATCGCTATGATGTCTGCAGTGTGACAGTTTATAGTGATGTCTAGCACTGGGGCATCATGCAGATCTTTGCAGACACTAAGGTAGCATATGAGAACAACAAATAATTTACATATAATATATGCTGTAGATAATGAAGCATTGTATCTAGTGGCTCACCTTGTCAAAATTCATTGACAGTTTTGGTAAACAACTTATTTGTCCTCAGACTGAGGATCAGTGTCTTAAGCTGAGTCAAGGACATATTTTTTATAAATAAAGCTATACTTTACCACGTGATTTCCTTCACATTCCTTATGGTAACAAACTTTCTATTCCTTCTAGAACAATGAACTTTTGATCCTCATCTGGGGGATTATTCTTATCTTCAGATTATTCTTCTCTAAAAATATAAACATGCTCTGATAACATTCTTTGAAATAGAGATTTTAATTTACAGTGCAATTTCAAATAAGGATTAATTCTTGGATTGTACTGTTGTGATCCAACAAAAGAATCTTTGCACATCAACACTTTACAAGCCATCACAGGCATATCAACACTTTCAGCATTGGATTTAGTTTGGATTCCACTAATGTTTAATCAGAACTTTTATTATTAGGACTTGCATATGTAATTCTAGGATTGTTTGGGATTTAATTTGCAATACTGCAAAATCTTATTTTTACATTTTCACTTCGTATTCTAGGGAAATAAATTACTTCTTAAATTTTACAAAGTTTGTTGTTTATCACTCTTTTCTGTTACTTCTTTTAAGCATGGACATGTAACACAAGCATTTATTGAAAGGGAACCAATTTAAATCTATTATCCTTTAAAGTATGGTATGCAGAGTTGGGTCCCCTTGATGATTCTTTCCTGGTGTTTGAATTTTGTAACCATATCAGTTATGCTCTTGTGTTTGAGTTTAAAGGTCATGGTTTTAAGCAGTCAAACAGAATACAGTATGATGCCACTCTCTTCTGTGTGGCAAAGATATCTGAAAGAGCAGTAGTTTCTGGTGAATGGGACAAAATGATAACACTTCACTACCTATCGATACATTGTCCTCAGGCACAATAGTGTGGCCTTGTGCATGAGGCAGTTACAGGACGACAAGGTCTCTTTTCATTCCTGATGTGTGCTGCTTAGTATCCGTATCAAAATATTAGCATTTTACATGCATATCTGGCAAAACACCTAATATGGGTTGTCTATAAAATGAAATCACCTAAATACAATTTGGGATCATACTTAACAGAATTTTAAACAATTGTAATCCACAGAAGTGTGAATTTCAGCTCATTTATTTCATATGTTTGTAAGTCACAATAAAATCGTCACCTACTATAATATATAGTTTTTTTAATGCTAGTAGCAAGGGACACTATTTTATAATTTTTTTATTCTTCAGAATGTAATTTAAAGGCCATTTATTGGACGATCAGTATAAATATTTCTTAAAAAGAATTGCAATTTAATGAAAAGTATAAACCTTCATTTAAAATCAGACAGTTCTTTTTCTCCTTATATAGTAGGATTTTATGGTTGTGGAATTTTTCTGGGCAGATTTATTTTACGATATATTTATTTGTATTACCGGCAGATTAGCATTATACCATATTTACCTTAAGGTATTAGAATTACTTGCTGATTTGTTTTATACCATATTTACCAGTGTAATAAGGTAGCCCACATTTGTAAAATAAATTATTACTGTATAGCTCAAATTGATGTGATCATTTCATCATGATATCATGAATATTATATCATGAATGTGACATCATTAATATGATGTCATGTGATGTTATAAATTTGCTGTCATTACTAGGATGTCATATGATGTCATAAATATGATGTCATTACTAGGATGTCATTAATACCCTGGTATGTCATAGCACTGTGAACTCTTGAGACAGATTGGGCATAAAGTAATATGGTTGTGACTACTGTCTTAATAAATAATGAAAAACTAGAAACAATTAAAATAATCGCAATAACAATCATTTGTAAGAAAAATAAAGTCAACACAGTGTATAAGACTTTTGGAAATCTTTAGTGATTTATGACCTTGTGTAAATTATCCATGCAGGCTTTCTCTTGCATAAATGGGTGTGATTTTAATAATTGTGCTATGCAGAAAAAAGAAACTGTGGTCACCAACAATACCCTTTCCTTTGTGAATTTGACAAGATGAGTCTAGTATGATCTTTAACAATTGCAAAGTTAACACATATTTAAATACTTATCCAGCATTTATTTTATTGGCTATTAGTGATTGAGTAATTTTTCCCATGTAATGACCTTTGCTAAGAGTAGATCAGTAAGATGTATA
>JAECUM010085857.1:0-10342 GCA_016617855.1 Megalonaias nervosa | reverse complement strand
ATATAAATTGGTATATTGCCATAAAGTATGTTATAATTCTAATAGAAAATGTTCGACAATATCACCGTATATACAAACATACAAGTTTGATCAAGCACCAAACTGCACAGACCCTGATCTGCACTGTCCTAACGCGCCGGATGATCTGGATCTCTGCAGTTTAGAAGTGGTCAGTAGAGCAAACACCATAGACCCTAATCTGCCAGTACATTATGCGTCGGTATATCGGGATCTATGTTGTTTGCAGTTGGAGTAGACTTTTGCACGATTATATACGGTACTCTGTGTTGCATTTGAAGTTACATGGTTATCAACATGTATCAACCTTCAAACTTCTGTTGGAACACATTCTATTCATTTCTGGCTAGGTCTTAGAGTTAATGCATTGACCGCATTTAGTGTACATTAATGCCGTATACAAGCAAACGTACAATGAATTAAGCACCCTACCCCGCCCCCACCCCCAAGGTAATTTAAATAATGAAGAATGTCTTTTGGCAGACATTTCGTATAGCAAGTATGTAGTAATTTCCGTTGTTTATTTGAATACCTTACACATTTTTTGAATTAGCATATTAATTAATTTATCAGTTTTATTATTTATGTTTACTTTGCACACAATATTTTTTTTTTAACTGCAGATACAAAAGAACAGTACAATCTTAATGATACAGCCTCATCAAGTCATTCAACGACAAAAATCTGCAATAACTGTTCTGCCATTTTCAATAGTCATTCATGGGGATATAATGTGGAATTATATTATAGATGAGCGTATAATTAAGTAGTTATTTTGTGAAACCATTTTGAATTAATACAACGAACACTTGCCATTCTAAGTTGAAATAAGCCTAACATTCAGAACTCAGAAAGGAAACCTATAGCGTTCAACTCGTAAGGGTATACGTTTCTGATCATGTTAGATTGCAATTCATTTTAAACAGTAACTGTCAACGACTGAATGGATGGCACAGATGGAGGAGGGCGGTATTTCTCAAGATTTCCCACTGACTCCTGGTGTCACCAGACCAATAGATCTGATCACAACGCGTGCCTTAGAACCAGACATAAATGATTAATTTGTATCAAAGATTACATTATCGTCTCAATAAAAATTCATCCCACACCATTATGTGATTGTCTTTTTTTTTCGCAACCGACATGGGATCTTCTTGTGTCAGTTGGATATTACAGAGAGAAATGATTCAAGACGACGCGTTTTCTTCTTTGTAACCGAAAGCTTATGCTTGAATAAACTTCGGATAAGTTTTATCTGCGAAAGAAAGCTTTGATTGTTTGCAAATTACCATTTCCTTTCAGTGGTCATTAAGTAATATTGATCTGATTCTACAATTAGGTAATTGTTATCAATTATATATTTCAACAGCCATTTAATAATGTCATTGACATACTAGGTTACACCAGAGTGTAATTGAGTAAGTAATTATCTTATCTGTGCTACAATTCGATATGTTAACATCTCAGTATTACGTACTGCATTATAATAATGACACAATATATAACACTAATAATACGGCTAAAATTTCAACACTTTCAAGTTTAAAAGTGTCTATTATTTTTTGAAATATATGACAATAAAATTAGACATTCGTGAAAGAAAAGTTAGACCGAAATTAAAAGATTACAATATTTAATTTTTTTTTTTAATATTTAAATTTTTTAATGAATGGTTCATCGTTTTTATGAATTAAGCCTTGAATATTCTTTAGAAAGTTAATTTTCTTGCAACAAATGGCTTAAATAGAGAAATAAAAGAAGTTGTTATAATTTTTTAATATCAAAATGAATGGCGTTTACTTCTGTTATATATATATATATATATATATATATATATATATATATATATATATATATATATATATATATATATATATATATATATCTTGCATATCAAATTAAAAGAATCAATGTACATCATTTAACCGTTATATGTTTTCAAACATTTACTTTCTCACGTCATGCGACAGAAAGGGAATGAAAAGCGATTTAAAACTCTAAGCCGCCCAAAATAATTATTAAAGGCAATTATTATTTATTGACATAACCTAATAGTTTATAGTGCTTAAAAACCTAAAACACCATACTTTCTCGCAAGCTTTAGGAGAAACAGTAAACTATACAAGACAAATTAATCTATTTTTCAGGAGAAGTAGTTTTAGTAATTCACTGGTGCCCAATACCAAGAATATTTTTTCATTGCCCCGACAGACATCGATGACATTTTGACCAAGAAATCTGAGCTAACTTTAGATGGTAGGGTGGCCGAGTGCTAAGAATGTTAGCATACAAAGTTCAGATCTCACAATGAGCATACGCTAATTTTTGGGTTCATGTTTACAAAATTGTTTTTTATGCACTGTTTTGCCTTGAATTAGGAAGGAGAATTATGTTAAAAGCAATATTTTCTTTGCGTATGAACACAAAACACATCAGAACATAAAGGATAAACCTCTGACGTTATCGCGCTGATACAGCATGCAGTCTGCTACTTCAACGTGTTGGACGTACTGTTAGCCTGTACGTTTGAGCATAAAACAAAAAAGAAATCGTGCTTGTTCCGAATGAATAAAGGATATATTTTATCTCTTGGGTAAAAAACTCAAGTATTTATACCCGTTCGACGAAATGTATCCGCTGTTAACTCCTTTTTAAAGCAAATATCCTCGCTATATTATACATTCCGGAAAGAAATGATTTTTTTAAACTTAGATCCGAATGATTAACTGACTGTTTATTTGAGTAAATGTGTGCTGTTCTATGAAGGACCGAGATAGAAACTTCTCCTCAGCAGCAAAGCAGAACGTAGAAAAATGCTTCATGGTCATGCTCATTAGGTCTTTAATTAATGTGTTGATTTATTTGGGTATTCTTTGGTGTTTTGGAGGTGTTTTCGTCTTTTCAGTTATGAACTAGCTAGTAGAAACAAGTAAGGATCACATTTTAAATGCAGCAAATGGCAGCACTTTGCAATCTAAAATGGAGAAGTTTACTGTGTGAGGCAGTTGTACTACATGTCCGATATTGACCACTACTCTAGAGCTTTGTATTAGTTTTGTGTAACATGTTTTTGGATTATTTTGGGGTTTTTTTTGTAGATCAGCATTTAATAAATACATTTTATATCAATCTACAGTGTTAATGTCCAGATAATAATATTGATAATTTTATTCAACTGTTACATTGTAATTAGCTGAATGTGGCGTTAAAAGAAAGTTATCCGCACCCAAATATGTTGACTGTATTGTATTATTTAAGCATACAATGATTAATTTTCATGAAAGGGCATAGTTGCAGGCAACACAAAATTTAGAATAACATCAAATTTTAAAATTCTATCAATTCCAGCAGTAAGCAGTAACCTTTGATATAGCTATGTAGTAATGACTGAATCAAATTACCTTTTAAAATTAGCTATTCATTCGACCATTGGCTTTCACCAATCCTCTTTGCCTGACTATCTTTAAAGGACTCGTGGTACTAATTATATGGGCAAATGGAAACCAGTCAGAAATGGGTGATAAAAGGAGTAAATATCGGTTTGGAAAGCTATGATTGGTTGATAATTGAAGTGAAACTTTAATGAAAAGAATCTTTTGAGAGCTTATCCTCCTTGTAACTTGACAAACAGAAACAATCATTTGTACATGGAATATCAGTCCTTTTACAGACTTGACTTAAGAACACTTATTAATGAAATTAGCACCTGATTCTTTAGGTACGGAATTGAAAACACAAATAGATAAAAACAACGTAAGACTCGGTATCTCACCTTCAAAGATAATAACATAGTGTATTCATACGATGGTCAGAAAAGAAGACTTCATGAGCAAGTGTTTAATATAGAAAACTAACGCATCGTTTTGTTGAAAGTTTCATATTGTCGCGTTATTATGGCGAATGTACGAAGTAAATGTGATATTAATAAATATGTTTTCTTTCATCAATATTGATCGCATAAATAAAAAATACACTATTTTGTAATTTCATGCTAGCATTGCAAATTTAGTCTACCATTTGCTTTTTAATGTCTTGTTTTTAAATAGGTCAAACAATGAACCATCATCGTTTAAATAACTTATGTTCCCTTTGCTGCTCCAACAGTAATGGTCCATCCCTGTCTGAACCACATTGGGAGGGTATCGCACGTCGAGCATGAATACTAATGGGTTATACGGGATGACACCGAGCCTGTGATTAGTTCCCTCATGGATAGAATTAGATTGTAGAGAAAACATGTGAGTCTCATCATCCATATAGCTACAACTAAACGCTAAACAGCCGTCAACCAATGCCGCACTTTTTGAATGAAAATTTGTGCAATTATAAATGTTGACTCAGAGCCCTGCTGGGATTTTGAGTTTAAACTCTAATATTTGATCAGCCTTCTGCAGCAAGAGTGTATTTAACTCCATGGGAGGGGGAAAACCAATAAAGTTTCAATCCTTCAAATATGATTTCCAACTTAGCATTAATATCAGGAACAGCAGGTCGCCTAAGTAACCGATCGCCTCTTTGTTTGTGACAAGGAACAGGCGACGGAAACATAGAGTTTGGTTATTATTATTAGCTCACAAATGTCTCCATCTGCAGCGTAGTTCTAAAAAAAAATAAGGTTTTAGTTTCTACAGAAGAATTCTTCATTATTGTTTACGTGTTCGACTGGATGGTCTTTAAAATCGGCAATTGTTTGAAGTGATACATTTTAATCTGTTCTTAATCGTCTATGTCAGTTTTGTTTCTAACCTTTTGACTGTAAATGCTTTACCCAATTAGAAACAACCTTTTGTTATTGAATTACGTGTCCCACTGAGTGAACATAAAGAAATTGCTGTGATGTACAAAGAAATCAAAATAAATAGTAATCGAGCATGCGAAACGTATATACGATGCAGTAATACGGCAATTTGTCTGCCAATGAAGTACTCAACTTTGGTAACGTAGTTACTCAGATTTGCCAAACCTAGAAATAAACCAAAATCGTGTAGCAAATGGGAACAAAATCATGTTAAGAAATCTAACTTTATTTCCTTTTATTCATAGCTCTCTTAGCGTCTTTCCCCAAATGTCAAGCAATATGCGCTTAGAAAGATACGAAAGGAAATTATTCTTTCTCTTGATGCACACACACACACACACACACACACACACACACACACACACACACACACACACACACACACACACACACACACACACACACACACACACACACACACACACACAAGTGTGTGTGTTTGTAATTTTATTACAGAAAATATTTTATTTTGTTAACAATGTGATGCAAAAATAATGCTACAAATCAAATTCACCAAAAATAAAAATGACCGCTCCAGTGGCCGAAGTGGTTTGAGCATCCGAATCAGATGCGGGAGGTCGCAGGTTCGAACCCCGGCCGAGTCATGCCAAAGACTTATAAAAATGGTACTAGCAGCTGCCTAGCTTGACGCTCAGCATTAAGATGTTAGTGTTAGGACAGCTTGGCCTGGTGTCAGGCTAATATTACTCAGTAACACGTGATGGAACATGTCTGCTGCATGATGCCCATGTGCTAGACTTCACAATAAACTGCCACAATGACATTCGGCAAAGCTTCTTGTCATTTAGCAAAATTCTGACTGTTTGCTGGAATTTTCGTATCTTACGCCGATGCATATGGATGAGGTATATGTTGGCAGGATCTAGGCGTTGCTGTGTTAGTAGTGGATAAATAGACTCGTCCATATGCATCGGTGTAGGATACGAAAATTCCAGCAAAAAGTCAGAATTTTGCGAAATAACAAGAAGTTTTGCCGAATGTCTGACACATTTTCTGACCCCGAGGGTAGACTTTTTTTCTGTGGAACACTAATGCACAATGAGGAAAATTTTTCTCACAATCCCGAATGAAAAAGGAGCTTAAAGTGAAAATGCAGATTGTGAATTCTGATGCATTTTTAAAACAGCAAAACACAAATTTCCTCACCTTAAGATAAACCTCACAGGGTTTGGTTGATGCTCAAAGAATCGGTGTAAATTTTAAATTATGCTAAACACATTTCATCATTCAAAACAGTGGTCGAGACCGTCGAGATAATGGCAATACACGCCGTCGGAATGATAACCGAAGACAGTTTGCGCATTTAATAAAATGTAAACATGTAACAAAATAAAGACCATGCTGAAAGTGACAATAACTCATACTAATATAGTTCACGATTTAGATGAGATTATGATTTGATTTTCTTTTGATAAATAATAATAATAATAATAATAATAATAATAATAATAATAATAATACAATTACTTTTCAAAAATGTTATTACTACAACCACGTTTTTGACTGGAAACCGGACTTCAGAAAATATACCCGAGGCTAGGTTGACCAATACACAAAGTCCTGTCTGCAGGACACTAACTTCGATCTTTGTACATTTTGGGATGCTAATGTGTAGCAATTTGATAGTCACATAAAAAAGACAACAACTTCTGCCTCACGCGGTGGAGTTCAATACATTCGACAAATAGGTTTTCCATAGTGGTTGGAAGTTGGGTCGAGGCTCATGCTTCACGAGGTATGCATGAGTCTGGTATATGTGTCTTAAACTCCATCAGCACAATGCTACATTGTCTCTTCCTTTTCTTCGTTTTGAAGGGATTGACGATGCTCTCAGCCTTGTCTGCGGCGTTTTCTACACCCATATTTTGCATGTATATAGAATGTACCGATTTATACAACATTTGAAGTCAGTATATGGAATATTCCATTGATAAACGGGCGTCTGTCAGGAAGCTTTGGCTCCCCTCTCTACCCTTTTACTAACAGTAAAACCAAGGTGCCGAGGCCAACAACAGTACACAATACCTTTTCCAGAATGTATGTACAAATCGTGGGGTTTTGTTTTTGTTTTTTTTAATAACATTTGTGATGTTAGCAAGTTGCCAACTTTAAGCTTGTGTAGCGATTCCACTGTAAAACAGGCTTGTTTTTTATTTTACTTATTTTGTTATCACCGTTGAATAGTGACAGCATTCGCTGTGAAAGCTGCACAACCTAAACTTTATTGACACAAGTCGTATTGATACGCCGCTTAAAACTAGTTATTTCCTGAGACTCGCAACAAAATACGAATGTGGCTTTGCATTTATTACACATCCCTTCTAAAAAACTGTCTAAATATTGTCATTAACGAAATTCAAATAAATTGGGATTATTTGGTTTGATTAGGTGCATCTTAGAACACCAACGCTCGGACGTCAGAGAAAACAGCTAAATAGTTCCAATCTGTATATGTTATAAGGAAATACGGATTGAAAATCTGTATGGAAAGGTAATTCAACCACGCATTAGGTAATGGGCATGTAATTTTTCAGTAAACTTTTCCTTTCAAATGCTTCTATGGAAAGTATACAAACTAATTTTTACTCTGTGTAACCAATAGATTTGAGTGGATGATATTTTTGAGAAACATTTTATAAAGTAGACTAAAACGGTTCAAACAGTCTTGATATTAGGAATTTGAAGGTATTAATGGTATTTCATTGTTTTAAATGTTTTACCAACTTTACCGTCGCTGCTAAACGTCTCAACTTTAAACAGTGGCTTCACCATGAACGTTTTCAAATTTTAAATCCCACGATTCTTATCCCCTAAGTTTAAGTTTACATTTAACCTCCATTTTGACTTAGTAAATGAAAACCTCCGTTCTGACTTTGATAAGACACAGTACTGATAAGTCAAGATGACAAAAGTTCTCAACATCAATAGGTATGTATTTGTTTTATTCCTAGAGTATGGTTCCTCTACACTCATTGGTTGAATATTTCTTTTTAATCGTCTCTTCGCGATTCAACTCGATCCCAAGGTTTCAAAATGAAATTGCTTCCTTGGATTCTAACATTGTTACAAAAGGTTGTACTTAGAATATGTGCGACCATGTCCTGAGGAAAAAAAAAATATACATTCCAAAATGTTAATAACAATGTATCAGTTGAAAGGGGCTTTAAACGGGAAATCTGAATTTTGTACGGCTCTAACAGTTCAATCCTTTACCACGGTATTGCGGTATCCCTGACAATTGGTATGCACCATACTAATACAAGCCATATCGGCAAGAAATATGGTCATCAAAGGAATACTGAGTCTTACCCTAAAACAAATTATATTCTCTAAATATGTTATGCCTTAAAACCTAACTTCATATTTTTTAATGAAAACAGAGAATCAATATAAAAAAAAATCAGTTCAAACATCTAAAACTTTTTAAATTGTGAATAGCTTTTAAATTTAATTACTTGTTATAAGCTCAACTGATTACATGCTTAGGTGAATGTTTCTTTCATATGTATTTCAAGCTAAAATGTTTTCATTAATTCTTAAATATACACCCTACTACTTATATACGAATGTTTTCTTTAAATCTGTATGATGGTGGTGCTCTGTGTGTAGAGTGTGGCGATATGCCTGGAAGGGGGTGGGGGCGCTATAGCTATAAGGGAAGATTAACACTGGCAGGTCACTATGGACCAAGGGAAACAATAACATTAAGCCAGCTATAGCTATTACAGAGATTTAACTTCGTTGAATTTTGAAAGTCGCCAGGGACATTTTACATGGGGGATTGGATCGTGATTCAGTTTTACTGACCACACCTAGTCTAACTGACCAAGACTCGCTTTGACTAACCATCATCTATCTTTTACTGAACAACACAAATCTTAACTAACACCTATATTTTACTGACCAACAAACTTCTTAACTGACCAACACCTGGTATAATTTACCAATACCCATTTTGTTTTACCAACATATATCTTTTATTGACCAAGAAGCTGTTTTCCGGATCAAAACAACTGAGTGATACACATTCTCAATGACGAAGACTGACTCGTATTGTTCAACAACATACCTACAAACGTATGTGTGCTAGAGGGAGAGGGTAAAGTAGGAGATAGAGAGATGAAGAGCAACATCTATTTATAATCCAACACCATACTATAATTACAGTTGCATCAGTTCATAAATGTTCTAGGGAAGATTTCCATTGGTCAGAACATAACCATGTGATCAAGCCCAGTTGCGTTTATTTCTGTAAACTGTACAGAGAACTACTTTACATTATCTCTATAGATAGAATCACGTGCAACGTAACTAATGTAAATACTGAATCGGAAGGCATACCCACTGCATGAATTTAAAAGGAAAAAAAACTCCGGTGGGTTTATATTTTATTTAAAATTTGAATAAATTAATTTGACAGACTCAGATAACAAATCTTTGTTGTTTTTCTGAAGGTAAATAATTCTTTCTTTGTCTAGATTTGAGAAACAGTTGGAAAACTCAAAATCAGCCCAGAAGAACATGCTGCTATGTTGTAAGCTTGGCAAATACCTCGATAATATAGAGTTGTTCCCCCATGGTATGGCTATCTGGGTCAGCCACCATGAGCGGTTTTATTTACATTTATGCGATTTCATTGACACAAATTTTTTTAAATAGGAATTGATACAGGGAAAGTCAGGGAAACTTTACAAAATGCAACAGTGCAGAAATAAGAGTTTTAATATGTACCAATAAAACATTAAGTACCGGGACAATAAAGCTCCAGGCCACAGCACTTTCACTGCGGTCGTTAAAAATGAATTTAAAATCTATAGGTAAATGATTATAGGGATTGAGAGGAGGGGGTTCAAAGACTAACATTACAAGAATTGGACTCGCGTTAATACAATGTCAGACGCCGACCTAGATAGTTACCATGTGGAGTCGGTGGGAGAAAAATCCCGCTACTCCCCCCATCGTAACTGTCAGGGTTGATGTCTTGCACTGTTTGACTATTGGACCACCATCACTATAGCCATTTACTGATAGTCTAAATTTCATTTGTCAGTATTTCTTGTAGGCAGATCAAACTTTTAATGAGCACGAAAATAGATTTAAAGAGACAAAAATAAGTTACTCACGTGTCTGGACAATAATATAACGATTCCGCCAAGTCACAATGAACTCATGAGAGCATCAAATCTAAGAGTCAATCGTATGTTAAACAGAACAACACATCCCTTGCTTTGAATATTGGACTTCTACTCAGATCACAGATGCAAATTTAGATAAAAGATTGAGACCATGATGTGGAATGTTCGAAACCTCAGATCGCCGAGTTTTGGTAGAATTATTCGTTTTGATGCTGACGTAGATAGACAATCCTCTGCTCTATAAATAGCTTCGTAGCAGACGCCTTCAACAATAATTCATACGCTTAAATAAGGGTCTAAAGCTGATGGGAAATATCTGTAAAAAATAAAACTGAAGAATAAATAAAATTATAAATAATTACAATCATGA